>JANHGN010013625.1:198191-234248 GCA_024605025.1 Megaceryle maxima | reverse complement strand
AGATTGCTGCGCAGATGGATCAATGTGCGGGGTTTTTGTATCTTCTTTGCCTTCTCTTTGGGAACAAGTGGGAGCACAAGGGGGCCCATCGCCCCCCCCCCCCCCCCCCCCCCAGTTACAGGGGTGTAAATCTGCTCTAAGCCTTGAGTTATTCTGGATCTTTGGAGTGCAGTTGTACACAGATCAATGGGTGCCCACAGACAACTGCTCCCACACACACTGGGAGACCATGAATTTCAACCACACCATCCAGGTTAATCCTGCAGAAAGTAACAGCCTTGAACTGTGCCAAGAGGAACGAAACCTGCTCGCTGTCCCCGAGTCCGGGCGAGCATCGCGGTGATGAGAACTGTCTCCCTTCATAGCAACGTGGAGACAGCTCCAGAGTGTAATCCCAGTCCCTACACGCTCAAAAATCAGCGGTAGGAGGGAGGTCTGTAAACACGGAGGTGCTGGGGTCTATGCGTAGCCACAATCAGGAATAAATGAGATAAAGCACTTGCTCTGGAGTCCAGCGAGCACCTTTCCTCACAGCTCAAGGCGCAGACAGTCCGCTGAGTGACCTGCCCATTCTGGGCATTTAAGGAGATCTCAAGTTTTTTTTAAGAAGCAAAAAACATTTGTCCCTCACAAAAGCCAAGTAAGAGCCATCGTTATTTCAGGTCAGCTGAACAGAAGCCTGGATTTTCTACAGAAAATGCATCTTTACCAGTAACCAGATGAAAAAAATCAGAATAAAAAGGAAGAGTTATCTACTACAAAATGAAATAAAACCCCCCAACTGTTCTGCTGCACAGTTTGATTAACTGCTGAATAAATATTTGCATGCCCAACTTCAGTAACTTTTCCTGTATTCTGTTCAGGATTGGATTTCTGTGAATGACAAAACCAAGAAACAAAAGATCACTATAAATATTAAAAATATTTTGTGAAAATATAGTAGATTTGTTTAAGAACTGCACCTCCTGGGTGCCGAATGTGCATCTAAGGAGAGGCAGCAGTTAGAACATGAATTGAAAATAGAAATATATTCATTTTCAGTAGGGAAATCACTCTAGAATCAAGCAGCTTCATAAAAAATGCATTAAGGGTTTTCAACATGATGCTAAAAGCTGTAGGCTTAAATAGAAAACATTCATTAAAAATTTCTACAGAAAGCAATAGCTTACTATTCAGCTACAGCAAAGTATTTCATTTGTAAATTAATAAGCCTTTACAATAGCTACAGCTGATTAAAAGAAAAGCTGATTGAAAAGCTCTATCAACTCTTTACTGTTAAATTCCAGAAAAATCTTCTACAAGGATTTAATTTCCCCTTAGAACAGATTCGGACGCGGTAGCAGCGCAGCACAGGACAGGGGCTCCAGCACGAGCCACCTCCAGCTTCTGCCGAGCCCCTGGGAGCCAGCTGGGAGCAGGCGTTCCAAGGAGCCCAGCAGGATCCAGCCCACCCTTGCCTTGAATAAAATGCTAAGTGAGTACCTGCGACGTGTCATTTCAGAATGCCTGAAGTGATATGAAGGGGAAGACATTCACTGAGCTATTTGCTGATCACTGGGACAGAAATGACAAAGGATTCTGTCCATTAGTTTTTCAATACAGGGTTCAATAGCGGTGGGAAATTGATGGTGTAACAGTGGCATCGCATTGGGGAAACTTATGATGCGGACAATAGCGCTTCCAATAAAAGGGCTTTTGATTTTCTGTGTGTCAAACTGTTTTAATATTAGGGCATTTCTAGGTCAATGAAGGGTTAATGTAGCACCATAAATCATATCCAAACAAGAGCCCTTAACTGCCTATGTTGCAGTAGTATTCTACTAAGGTCAAAAAAGCATTAAGAGAAGAAAAGGAAAAACACACACACACACAAAAGTAGGTTGTGAAAGCAATGCACAGCCACATTTATTCCACTGCCCCAAAACTGACATTGACACAGCATACTAAAGAGAGTGAATAATAGGTGAATTAGAAATTAATGATTCCTCTGCTATGTAAATGGCAATTAAAGGACATACCATGCTGCAGGCTCTGTCCTAAAACTCTTCTCCATTTGTTTGGATTGGAATTCATAGCATATGTAAATGCAGCACCGAGACCTGGCGTGTTTTTGCAGAAACCTAGAAATCTGGGCACAACTTGCTTCTTAAATTTATATTTGCAAATTTGCCTTAAAAATAGAATTTCAGGGAAAAAATGTTCTGCAGCTAATTTCATGGTATGAATAAATAATGGCTGCACAAAGTAACACATTATACCTTCAACACAGCACAGTAGCAAAACTCAATAATTTACATTGATTATAATCCTACCCATCAAAGTGTTACTCTAACAAAGCAACAGAGTGACTGCTATTTGTAAGTGCCTTCTGTCCTGAAAGGTGCTAGAAAGAACTGTTTTCCTTTCATGGTGTCAAACCGTTAAGTTTTTATCTCATTAAAAAAAAATAAAAATCCTTTCATCTCCATTACATGTAAGTACAATTAATAAAATGACAAATTCAACAGAGAATAGAGGAGCTGCAGTAAAGGAAAGCATTCATTGTTCTGTACATGCTCTTAGTTGAGAATGGCTGCATCTATCACGTAAGGTACAGAGCAAAGCTTTTTGGAGCAAAAGATTCCTTTAGGGATGTTGTCGAACAGGAGAAGCCCACAGTCCAATACTGGTTTGCTAGTGAAGTAGCAGGATCTACTTAAAATAAAAATTCCAGTCCAGCTTTGGGAGTTACTGTACCTTGTAGTCAGTCTAACGAAAGAATGATTCAGAACTGGGTAAACTTCGACACATTTGTCATTTAAAATCTGCAAATTCCTGCAATATTCTGTGCTAGCATGTGAAACAAATGGGCTTCTGGGAGGGAAAGCTGCATTGACAAACTCAGCAAAGAGCAATTTTCTGTCATTTAATGAAGGATGGAGGGAGGCCTTGATAAAGTACCCACTCATTACAAGTTTGTTTTTGTATGTGTGCCTGTGTGTGAGACAGAGAATGTGTGTGTGTTGATGAAAGGGTAATCTCACTACTTCAATCTTCTCAGACAAGTCAGACTGGCTAAAAGCTCTCTTCATTTTCTGGTAAATTCAGTTGGACACCCTTTCACGTACATAATATCTGCACACAGGCGCTTCCTGTCTGGTAAGAGATGCACCATGTTTATCCCTGTTCGTGTGTTGTCTCTTTTTGTCTGAAATGCACCAATCAATTGACCAAGGTTTCTCTCCTTCCTTAGTAAATATGAAATATTATAGAAATAGTGGAAAAACGTTGTAGTCCCATACATATTGTATGTAAAGCAATCAAACACTTCCTTATGACGGTCAGTTCTCAGAACCGGGCACGTCTGTGCCATCATCTGAGATAATGCCTGAAAATAAGATGACAGTTAGCTGGTTTTGTCCTGTGCCTCATCCAGAAAGCAGAATAAGCAGTGCCCTGGTTTACTAGCATCATCAATTCAGCTTAGTTGTTCAGTAGATCTGTAGGAGTGCTGTGGTTTAACTTGGAAGAACTTAGCAAAGTGCGTATCAAGAAATACTCCTGAACTGTGAGTGGATGCACATCATCCCTTACTAGCTCGGCCCTCCAGTCCTTAAAGAGCTACTGCACTTTCAAGTCAGTGAAACAAAGTTCATAAAGTTGAGTTCATGAAACCACTGCAGAGTGAGGGACTGGGTGGTCAACAGGCTGCAGCTGAAATACGTCACTCACCGCTGTGCATCGTTGGCTGGTTTCTCTACTGAAACAGCTCTTACATTTTACCTTCATTTCTAACTATATTCTAATGAAGGACAGCATCTCGAGCAAATTAATTCAGATCCTTCCCAATAAAACGTAACTCATCAATTCCTTTAGGTGAAAATTTTTCCTGAGGTTTGGGGTAAACCATAATTAACTATTTGTGACAACAAAACACAAGACGGCATAGGTGTGACTGGACCTGTACCTCCACCTCAGCTTCTCAGACACATGACAAGCAGCCCAAGGAGCAAATCTAAGGTTCCCTGAATGAGGTCCTGATCCTGCTAAAGTCAATGAGGCAGATCTAAAGTCAGTTGGGTTTTCTCATGGACTTCAGTGAAAACTTGTATCAGCTGGGATCTCAATGTATACAGTGGTTTGTCTTAGAAGAAACATATTAAACTCCTTTTACTGGTGACTAGATTTACCTTAGTTCTTTCTCATCATGCAACACTTATAGATGTGGTTAGTAAACAAACACCAGCCTGCTAACATCATTAACCATATGCTTATACATAAATAAAGAGGTAATTTCTAAGAAGCTGTGATGGCTTCTGCTGTATTAGGAAAAAGCAAACAAACAAAACGCCAAATGTGTAAAATAAAACTGGTTACAAGAGAACAATCACAGTTTATAATGCTAAAATTTCCCAGAATTTCAATTTGTAAAACTGTAGCTGTATCAGAAAACTAAAATTTCAGGACAGTAGTTGTTGATTCTTGTTATGTTCTATATATTTTTAGATTTACACAGTTACACACTCACACCGTGTGCATACCAATTCTCTACTTCCTCTCTCTGTTCTACTGCCCTCCTTCTCTACTGACAGTAAAAAAAGCATCTGAGCCATTTCCATGTAATGTTTTGGTTGGTATTGTAAAACTGAGATGTGACCAGTATTTCTTTCCCTATACATATGGATTTTTTTAGCAAATAACAGTTTGTTTGATGTTTTAAAACACAGAATGTCAAAACCCACTAGAAGGGTACATGTCTTAGGGTATGCCTGCTAAAATAATGATGTCTTCATAGTAGTGCTCTAAAGCTGTATAATATTTTATGATACAGCTTACAATTTAGAGCTACACTGCTATTTAAATATATTAGCTAGCAAATTATTTCAAAAGCTTATTACACATCTCTGAAAAAAATACACGGTAAGACTTCTAAATTATCTTCAGTGTGCAGTTCAAACAATGCACAAGCCAAACTTTTCTGAAAGCCTTTAACATATGGACAACCCTACAGTGTTTCCAGCCAGAAGCTAAAACCATCATATTCCAGTATTTTTGAGAAGAACAAAGTTACTGGTTCCTAACCACAGCAGCCCGTCACTGGGCACTGAAGCACTGCAGTGAAGACAACCTTCCAGCTGCTCTCAGCTCCCAAACAGAGAGCCACTGGCACATTGCACATTCTGGGCCTGACTCAGCCACTGTGTGTGATGCTGCCATAGTCTGGTTTTGTTGGCCAGGTACGTCAAACCCACAGTGACCCTGTATTGTAGAACAAGATATTTGGTCCATACAGAACTCTGGTCCTTTCCTCAAGTTTCTGCACTGACAGGACTCTTTCCTCTACTGTATCTGTGCCGTACTTGAAGGTAAATCGTTTCCAGATCTTTTCAATAAACCTATGTTTCTATCCTGAAAATAAGATAACACCTTCTAACTAGAATTTTAGCTTGTAGGCAGATGCAAGATATCACAGCACAGCTACTGAGACCAAGAAAGTTTACTGGCAGTTTCAAGTGAACGCAGAAATACAAGGTAAAAAATAAAAACCAAACACACAAAAAACCCAAACATTCCAACCCCCCCCAACAAAACAAAACCCCCCAAAACTACCCCAAAGGAACCACACAACATCTCAGCTCTAAAGTCTCTCAGGTTGTCTAGCGAAGTCTACCCCGACAAAACGGGTTTGTGAATATAACCGGTTTCAACACAGTCTCACAAACACTTGCACAGGGTTGTTGCTGCAGTTATAGCCCGAGGAATAGAGCAGTGCTGTACACCCTCAGTGAAGGCAATGTGGAGGATCATTACCTCACTGAAGTACCAGGTGATGCTTCCTGCACGAGACAAGAGGTACTTGAAACAAACAGCAACCTCAGCTCGTAATGCACAACAGTGCAAATAAGCCCCTAAAGTGACCACTCTTCTCCTGACTGTTGGTTTAAATAGCACTTTCCTGGAAGCACTTTGCTCCATCTCTTTAAAAATAAAAAATTATTTTGCTAAGGTGTTTCTCCATTTATTTATATTTGGAATTAAAATATAAAATTAAAAAATCAATAAAAAGCCTGAAGTACACTGAAAAATCATGAAATACACTTCATGATAGAAAATTTAGAGCAGATTCCCAACTTTATAATAAACCTTCCAAGGAATCTTTGATTTCTAAATGATAAAACCAGCTGTATAAGCAGGACCTAAAGAGCTCATACAACAAAAGCTTGTGTTTACAAGTCGCTTTAGTATTTCTACTCTCGGTCCTTTCAACCTAGAGTACACTTCTAAAAGGTTCTGTCACTATTGGCAGAGGCTGCTTTCCAGATGCAGACTTCCAACAGAATTCCCACCTATTTGTTCCGACAAGACACTGAACCCACCTTTTGCTCTAAGGTTTTGGGCTGTGTTTCTGTCTTGTTTTGCTGTTGCTGACTATCCCTCGGGAGGATATCCATGCTAGGGTACAAAACTGCACATGGGAGTAGTGGGTGAGCAGATGGATCTTCTGTCGCAGCGGCAGCATGCTCACTTCAGGCTCACACAGACAGTAAGCACTGGTATCATTTCCATCACTATAAATCTGGATTGGTCTGGTCAAAGATTCTTTCAGCTTTAGTTAAACCTTCCTTCACTAGCCATGGTTAACTGGAGCATAACTGCCACTGGGAAGTGAAAAATACTGAGCTGTATGGTCAAAGTCTCCTTTTCCAGAAACACTAAACACCACTGAACATCAACTCTGTAGCAGCTTAGAAAAATTATGAGTTTCCTGGTTAAACTTGTGTAACTGCTTCTTTTCACAACTACAAATGGTATAAAACCAGTCAAACCATCCAGGGGACTTTCTTCTAGATCAATAAGCAAGGTCTCCTCTTACACTAATGTAATCCAAAAGCCTTGCAGTGGTTTATGTATGTGGAGAGGTTTATGTATGTGGAGAACAACTCTCACCTCCCACCTTTGAGATAAATAATAGCAATGGGATGTAAAAACTTCCCAAATGTGTCTCAAAGATGACTGATATTTGGATAATCTCCGCATTATTCTGCTGCTGAATGTTGTTCCAAATCATCCTTTTTTCCCCCTCTAAAACGTAATTTCAAAAGCTCCCTTCTCCTTTCAAAATGGGAAATCAGATTTGCAGAACTGAAAATAAAAGTTACTGGGTTTGTGCCTGTATAAATACCAGTCTGATCAGAATACAGTATATTATTGGATTTTTAATTTTCTTTTGAAAAGACCAAGCTATGTTAAGCAGCCTTTAGCGAGCTGTCACAGATGAGACCAATAAGCACATCCTGACTTAACACACATCAGGGGTTGCCAAGGATACACTGTCAGGGGACTAGGGTCAGGAGTCAAACTGACCAATATTGAGTAAATTACATTGGTTCGAATGATTCCCCCTGAGCTAGTAATGATATGGCATGCACATAGTTTTGCTCTGCAGACTGATAAATACTGCATTTGAAGGCTAAACAAGGAACAAAGCATGGAAAAATGATTCTCCATCGACTGCCATAAACATTCATTCATTCACATTACCTCGAGATTAAAAAAAAATACTATAATTGAAATTATCTCTATTCCTTTTCTGAAGAATGTAATAAAGGGACTGAGGCTCTTCACTTCAAAAAGAAAAACAAGTAATAAGCTAAAAGGATTGGAAAGGGCAACGTATGCAAAAGGGACCAAATCACTTCCCACATTGTGCACTTTGTACAGCCCTCCACTGATGTGGAAGGTATTACAAAATCCCTACTGAACAGAACTGTTCCTGGCATCTCGCAGTAGGCAGCAGAATGAGCTTCCTATTTCCACCCATAATTAATACTATTTTTTTTCCAGCCACGAGTCATTTGAAAGAAACAATAAAAGTTTGGTCGCAGATTGAAAATTCTGATGCCTTTCTGGATGTTTTTGGCTCAAAGGTGTTGCCTAAGACTTGAATTCTACTAAAACAATTTAGAACAAATTCACTGTGTAGAAAATGAACCAGGCTGGCCTTGTGGTAGTGTTTGAACTAACTTCAGGCAAGACCTACTGGCATCTGAAAGCAGGAGTCTAAGACAGACACTGGCCACTCAACAGATCCCACAGGAGCCTTTTGCTTTGAGGCCCCATGACAGACAACATTTGGAAGATCAGTAAAGCTCAAATTTACATTTAGAGCAGAAGTTTGTGAGTGTGACACATTTCGTACTTTAAAATTTTATTTCTTCTTTGCTTGTACTGTCTGACTTCTCTTAGAAATTCTGCTAAGTGTATCAAATAAGCATAAGGGAGAAACACTTGACTTCTTTCTCTTCATCCCTTTAGGTTCATATTTTTCTTTCGCAATCCTCACTTCTGTCCTTTCTACCTTTCAGTTTGGGGGTTTTTTTTTTTTTGGTTGTTTTTTTTTTTATTCTATTATTAGCTGAATACTCTTTTTCAAGGCCACTTTTACTATATTTTCTTCTTTGAGCTATTTCTTTCATTCTCCTTACTGTATTTTTCCCCTCCCTGATCCTTGCCAGTGAACGTGGACAGCAAATCTTCTTTCCACCTTCAATATCTGTGTCTCCAAACAAATGGACTGAGTATCTTGCAAGACAAGGTACTTTATGCTCTGTCAACAATGCTTTAAAAATTGCTCTTGTCCCCTGTATGATGATTTTTGTCACTAGTGGTGATATAATATTTGCATATACATGCACATATCATTGTTTATTACCAAACACTCAGTACAATGTTGCAAACAGATTTCTCCATTAACCTCCTGTCAGAAAATAACATAACCTCTCTTTCTCACAAATGCAAATGGGTTTAGATCCCATCTCTCCTTTTCTGTCACTGCTTGGGGGCCGTGCTTTGAAGATAAACTTTAGTGAAGAAATATAGAAAAGCAGCTGCTTCTCACCAGATTTACGCTGCTCGTGCTCATTGTACGACAGTAGCCACAGACACTCTGAGCAAAGCTTCCTGAACAGCCAACCAACTACCCACCCCTTTCTAATCTGATTTGTCCTTCTGCTGTATTAAACACAGGGGAGAAAAGGTAGTTTTGTCACAGTGAGTCCTGGTGCATCCACTTCCCTCATGCCAGTGTGGGTTTTTTTGGTGTCAGTGAAACCTGCTGACCACTTGGTCTGTCCAAAAACCTGGTGAGAAAGGAAGGAGTAGCAATGGACACCTGTGGGGCATGGGGACAAGCCTGTTTTTACACCAGATTAGACAAGACATATCCCTGTGGTCAAAGAGCAGTGCAGAAGCACCTGCCCTGGCAGGCACTTAGAAACTGCCCAGGAGCTCCTCTTAAGCACTGGCTACGCCACTCTTCTTGCTGCAGTCACCAGCAGAGCAAAGGAGATAGTTTATGAAGCAGTAAATTGAGGTGCCATCTCTACTGAGCAGAGGCTGCCAAGTCCCAGACCCGAGCTGGGATCCAGTTTCTGCAGCAGTGGAAAGCTATGGGCACTGCTTTTTGGCGGGGGAAGACAAGCCCATTGACATCAGTTTCTTCTGATTTGCTGGGCACAATTCCAAAGTGCACTTAAGTGTGTTCTTCCAAGAACAGCCAAAAACAATTTAGCTCCTTTTCTAGGAATATTCTGTCCTCCTCAAAGCAAGGGGGATTTTTCAACCCTTGGTTAATATAATCCCATTAAAGTACAGTGGATAGAATACATACTAAGTTCTCAAGCAGTATCAGTGCAGACGAACTGCAGGCAGAACTAAAGATTGAACTCCAGGCATAAAGGACCACAAAGCTAAAAAATTCCAGATGTAATTTCAACATTAAATCTTTTCATATTAATTTCATCTTGATCTGTATAAGTATCAAATTTTCTTTTTCCTGCTGTAGCCATCATCAGGATTAAACACAGGCTTTACATACACATCAGAAATCTCTACTACAGAGCTGAGCAAATTGAACATAAATACAGAGGGAGAGGTACAGGTAACAGGTTTTAAAAGAACACACAACCATTACTCTAGCACTGGCAAATGGTATTAAGATGACAACGTGCACAGGAGGTGAACATTAATACAATGAAAGAACATAGGGAACAGGTATAAGATCTGTCTACGAAGGAGCTGGATTGGGTCTTTGGCTCTTGGGACTGAAGAGGTGTGAGCGCGGTTACCGGTCCGTTTTTCTCATGTACATCTAGTGATCATGTACATCTGAAATCAGACATTTTGGTTACCCTCACTACCCCTTATTGCTTAGGCTGGTACTTCTATAGCAGTGTTGTAAAGCCTGTCCTAAAATAAAAATATCAATGCAGACGACCAGTACACATGCAATAGCAGGAAGCTTGACACAAGTTTGTATCTTCTGAAACACCCGTGCGTTCGGTTCTGTAGGTAGGGAGAAATAAATATTACTCCAGCTCCTACTTCATTCAGTGTTTCAGGAGAGCTATCCCAGAGCTACATACAAAAATGCTCTGTGGTGGTGGTTCTGCTGGACCAGTTGTGCAAGTGAGAGAGCACTTTGCACAAAGGGCACCTTATGTTGCTCCACGAGCTGAGCCCTGACCGATTCGTTGAAGGACGCTTGTTTCAGTTACATAAGCTCCACGGCCTACACTGATTATGTTGTAATTTCCCTGTTGATATCAATAGGGATGGTGACTTACGAGTGCGGTACTAAACTTATTCCACAGGCAATAATGACTGAGATTATGAATAAATCACAGCTCCATTTATACAAAGCAGGCTAATTCTTTATGAAGTGCGCTACTTAAACTACAATTAGTTCATTCATGCTCTGGCAGCAGGATATATTGTTCTAAGAAGTGCAATAAGATCTTCACTCAAGATTGAAACTGTTGCAAACAACTCCCTTTGCACTTCCAAGCTTGACCCACTGTCTGTTTGCAATGCACAGCTCGTCTCCCTGGATAACGATGCCACGGTCTCATTTCTCCAGGACAGACAGGTGCAAAAGAAAGAAGACTGAGGAGAGCACTGCAGTTACTCCATTCAAATGTCTGGAGTTGGAAGAGAGCATTGTTTTGCTAAAGGCACTATCTAGAAGTTAATTCAGTTAATTTCAAGGACTAACATGAGCAAAATAGCTGCTGCTTTCAGAAAAACAGCCTGAAAAATGATATCATGCGTTCGTACGGTGTCCGTGCAAATGTCAGTCTCTCATCACCACCACTTAAAAAAAATAAATATGAGTTGCCTTGCACTTTCTCTCCCCGTTTAGCACGCACACCAAATCAGTCGGGCTTATTCAATACCCACACAGCTCTATTCTTGATCAGCAAGAGTAACCAGAATAAGTAACCCATGTCTCCTTTACACAGCAAATGGGATCAAATCCAAGTGGAAGGTATTTAGGAGTTTGCCTAAGCCCATAGGGAGTGCAGAAAGGACAAAGCAGTAGAAGTCTGTTGTCCTTCCAGCATGTCCCTTTTCTAGAATAGCTACAACTAAATTCATATTCCCATTTTACCCAACTAAAAAAAAAAAATAATAAAAAGAATGCTGAAACCAAAAGGCCTCCAAAAGCATTACATGCAAGGAATTCAATTATTCATCCCAATACTATTATTAATACAATTAATACTTTTATTAAGATAAATTATTGCCTTTTTTATATTGTTCTTGTTGGAATGTTATAAAAAGTATAAAAGGTAGTGCTGCACAGATTTGACCCTTGACAATAAAGTCTGTGTTAGCTGGTAGAGAGTAGTGTTTTCAAACTAGTGGAGCCATCTTAGGGAGCTGCATTAGTTGTTTAAAAGTCCAATTAAAATCCAAAAAAGGCAAGCATTCACTGTAAATGAGAATTACACATTTCACAGCTTCCTACTGTATTACCAAAACCAGCAGAATCTTCTAAAATCCCCCAATTTAAGGCCTCATTAACTTATGTAATAACTTGCACGGTGAATTCGCAACGCTGTAGTTAAAGGTCAAGAGGCATTTAGCATAAATGTTTAAAAAACATTCTATAAGAAGCACCACTCTCCATGACACAGTTATAGCTCACTTCGGTGGTGCACTTGGAGTAGAGATTCAAACTAATTTTTGTAGAAGAAATCTCTCTGAAACCACGCGTGCTTAATCCGCAGAACAAATTATCACTGATTTTACAAGTAAATTGATGAGTTTAAATAAAGATTAATTAAAGATGGATCATTTCAGAAATACAGCAGTCACTTGCTCTTCAGAGGGACAGAATCATTAGAGAATACCAGCTTCCCAAAATTCATGCCAAGGATTTTCAGATGACCCTTCTCCTCATTATTTTTCTAAGACAATTTCACCTGCTGGGACATTGGCCACACATAATGAAAATGGGGGTGGGGGAATTCAGTTGAGAAGAGAGAGTGAAGGAAGAGGGAACAGTAAGAGGTGGTGGATATGTGAAGGGCAGGCTGAATGAAGAAACCTGGATTCATGTTTCTCATTTGTCTCTCAGCTTTTTAGCACTGCCTGGCAATAAAGGAGAAGTAAAGGCAATTTAGCTGGGCTAAACACTCTGGTTCTTAGGATAATCCAGAGAGGAACAGGACAGACAGAACCTCACCGAGGCAACCATGTTGTTACTATACATAAGTTAACTTGATGAAGACAACTGATATTCCCTCCTATAAATGCTGCTTCTGAGAACACATCGAGGTTCACACTGGTGTCTCCAGTTTACAGGGGACAGCGTCACACTGGATGGAGCCCAGTGGAGAATCACCAAGGCAGGCAGGGCACCAGAGCACAGACGTACACGGGAGGCTGAGGGATAGGGGCTTGTGGAAAGGAGAAGGGTCAGGGACACTGTGCTGCTGTCTTCAGTACTTCTAGAGATGAATATTTTAAGCACTAGCTTTAATGATGTGAATGTCACACAACTGCATGTTGTTAGACAGCAATATTGTTTATATTTTAACACAGTTATATGCTTACAATAGATTTACTACTTGGTGCTTGAATCGTTGCCGTGGGTCATCCCTTCAGCCAGTCAGAACTTTGCAGTGGCCAAGGAGACAGCAGTAGTGTCACAGCACCCAGGGTGGACGTGCCCACAGCAAGTGGCAGGGACAGCAAGGGAGGCTGGAAGAAGGGAAATGCCACTTTGCCTCCCCAGACACCCTCCTCAATCTCTGATGTGTCACATTAGGCCATTAAGGAACCTCTCCTCTCAAGTCCAGGAGTGAAATGAATGAAAAATCAGGACATCAGTGAATGTCCTAGCGAGAAGGCTGGTTTGAAACAACTAAAATAAGGGGAAAATCTGCAAATTTCAGGGCTATGACTGCACTGAAACATAGAAAATTAAAGCAACTTTGGTTTGACAAGAAGCTCCCGTTCATTGTTAAGGGGCAGAAATCCTACGTCCTGCGTTCTGTTAGGAGCACAACCCAGAGTGTTGGAGTGTAACGAGGGAGGGCTATGCGTTAGGATGGCATTTTCAGTCTGGCAGAGCACTTTTGAAGCTGATCTCTTGACTGCCCTCACTGTGCTTTGGTTTGGGCTGCGGGCTGGTTAGAAAACGTGACTGGATTCCCTTCTGATGCAACTCAAACTAAATTTAGTGCTCTCGAGCTGCTCCTGTGAATTCAGTCCACATGATGAGATTAGAGCTAATCCAAAATTAACTCATGGGAAGAGGTATGAATATGGGGTCTTCACTGACGGGGTTTTTTCCACACACAGATCCCCTCCTTTTTGCACTGATTACTGCAGAGAGAGCTTTAGAGACTTGGAAACTACTGCAAATTTCCTCCCTTGGAAGCTGTGTGTGGACCAAACTACCTTTGTCCCAATATACCATCCTAGGGCCATATGATGTCTGTAATGACAGTAGCTGTTCCTCTGGCTTCTACACAGATTTTTAAGTTCCTACAGTTTTTATTATCTGAACGAGTAACTTCATCTGTCACTTCAAGGAGATTATTCCCTTTTCATTAGAGAAGAATCATTCAGAAGAACAGTGATTCAGTAAAAGGCTCCGAACTTGGACCTCCTCCTGTTCTAGGCAGCAATCAGAGAACAGAGGATGTGCTTTTGTGAAGGAAGAAACAGAAAAAATTACTCCAGCTTCTACGAGCAATGGTAGCTTCTTTACCACTGCGGGTTCACCAGAGTCTCCCAGAAACTGCTCTAGGAACCCAGGGCTGTAATGCTCTGTCTGGCACAAGGCAGGCTGGGCCCCCCGTGATGCTAAGGCTGAAATGTTACGTGCCAGGAGCAAGCCCAGCAAACATTTCTAATATTGAGAAGCACGCCGTGAGACGTGCCAAAGAACACCCAGGTGCCGTTTGGTGTCACACACATTTACAGTGATTCTGCAAAACAGCCCAGTACGCACCAGATCCGACTCTAAACTGCAGCACCAGGGCTTGGATTGAATGTTTCTCTAGGAAAGCAATTAAGCAGATTCTCATGGCTGACTTACGTTGATGAGACTTAGTTACATGCATAATATATGTGCTTTAATGCTCTCCCAAAGAAGGTTCCAGATCATGATGATGGCATTTTAGTCTCTTACTCTTCCCATAATTTTCAAAACTCAGAGTGCTCAACACATCATTTCCTTGTATTGTTCTTCAAATATTCTACTATTTTTAAACAGTTAGCATCTAACGTTCATCTCCTATTAGTCCTGAGTGTTTTGATATGTTATGACTGATCCCTGTAAGCCTATTATTTATTTCCTCTTAAACTCATAAATGTCCTTTTTTCAGGACTTCAGCAGAAATGAAATGATAAAGTTATAAAACAATTCAAAAAAAAATTAATTCACCAGAAATACATAAGCAATGTTCCATTCTGAATCAAAACAAAAGCCATGAAACTCAAACAAACCAAACCTACTTTGCTTTCATATATTCTTAAGGCTACATCTTGGTTAGAGTCATTTGCCAGAACGTGATACTTAATGAAGTATCTATAGACTATAAGAGTCAGTTCAACCTGAGAGCTTCACAGTCACCCTTTTTTTGTCCAGTTGAAACCAATTCCTTCACGTTACTTCAAGCAAGATATTTTTTGATAATTAAAAAAAAAAAAAAAAAAAAGAAGAAAAAATGTCTGGCAAGAAAAAGAACTAAAATATATGGTACACTTCACTTCCTGTCAGTTGCTATATACAGGTTTAGATAATGACCTTGGCTTGGGGGATTTTTCAGGTATCATTTGCTCTTTATATACAGACACATCCATTTTCCTTGCTAAACTGAAAGGAAGCTTTGTAATCTTCCATAGAAGGTCTGTGCTTTTTCACCTCACAGTTAGGTAAGCTATTAATTTCTTGAGTAAAAGGGATATTAGAGCAGCTTGGCAGAGAGATGTTTCAGCAGCAGGCAAAAACCGAATACTTGCCTAAAAAAGTGTCAAAATGTGGATGTGCCTCCAATAATTTAAAAAATAGAAGGTGATAAGTTGAAAATGTCAGGTAATTGGCAGACAGATAGAAAGTTAAACTGTGTCCTCAGTGAAGAAAATTAACCAGCAGCTGCCAGCAGAGGCCCCAAGGTCATCTGAATGTCAGAACCAAGTAAGGGCCAATCATTCAGAAGGGGTTCGCTGCTGCTATTTGCCCTCCCCTGGTCATTTTCAGATCTCCCAGGAACTGCCCTGAACTACTGCCAACATGTGTTCATTTCTAAAAATTACACAGATTGTGATTTATTACCCATCACGCTACAAAAATCCATTGTGAATTAAATCAGCCCTTTGTTTAAATTGCTACTCTGCAATACGTATCATATCATCATAAATGACATTGAAGTTATAATCTACAGTAGTCTGCTCCAGCCACTGATAAGGCTCCACCAAGGGACGATCAATACTTACTATTCATTTTTGAAATTATCTTCACATTGATCCCTGAACAAGCGCCAGCAACACAGAGGCACAGTGGCTTTAATACAATAATTATATAAAGGTTTACAGGCTCATCCTCCCAGCCAATAAAAGCTGTCAGCTGGCAGGGACAGTTACAATCCCATAATCCATCAAAATGCTGTTCTCTGACCTATGGGCTTCTGGGCTTTCGGTAGCCCTCGATAAACATGCTTATAGAGGAGAGAATAGCAACAAACACCAGCAAGGAAAAGCATCAGATTCATATTACTGATTACAAAAAAAAAAAAAAATAAAAAAAATCTCTCTTCTAGCACATCACCCTTTTTATCAGAGCAACAAAGAGGAGCATTTTCATTGCCATTCACCGACGAGCGAGCGGCCGGATGCACGCGTGTATTCTCCCACAAATTTGCTCTGTTCTTTTCAGCAGGTGACTTTGGATCAAATTATAAACTCTAATGAAGTAAGCTCCTGGAGCTTGTATCGGACGGAGCTGATGTAGCGAGGAGCGGTTAAGCACTCTACATACGGCAAAGCAAGACGACTACAACTCGGAAAGTAAAATACTGAGAGCCTAAGAATAAAAGGAAGCTACTATCCAGGGGCAAATGAAAATCCGGATTAAGTAGATTGCGAATGACTCTGTAGCACCCAGCCAAGCTGCCAAGCTATTATTTTGTACGTGTGAATTTGTATTTTCACACAGATGGGGCTAAACAAATTGGTTTATTTATTAGTTGAGCTACACAAGTTCAAATTTTGCATATCAATTAAAGATGTCTAAAAGAGAGGAGCATTTCTTTTCTAAGCAAAGCCTTTGGTGAAACTGTAAAGATTTACTCAAGCTACATACTTTTGAGTGATTCCAGAATTAAAATAAGGTAACGTGGATCTGAGGCAGAAGGTTTAAGGAAAAAGAAGGCAAAGAAGAAAATTTAAGATATCAAACAAAGAAAAACAAAACAAAAAAAAAAAAAAAGGAGAGAGTGCAAAGAACAGGAACTGGTACAACGCTGGAATACTTAATGATGTGTAACGTCAACACTGCTTCTTGTATTATTGTCTGCCACATCAGTTCTACCCCTCCTTTACTGATCCCATTGTCAGCTTCACAGTATTATCATGTACACAAGCAGCACAGAACCTGACTAGGATTAGCAGGCACAATTCATGTTTCAAGTTCACCCTTTAAATGCCTTATTTGATTTATAAGAATACTGATTAATAGCTCTCCATTTGTTGGGTGGTTTTGCTATCAGAATTATGTTAAAAAAAAAAAAGTATTCCCATGATACAAACCCAAGGTTTGGTAAAAAAAAAAAATAAATGAGCATTCGAGTTTCACAGCTTCATGTGGAGCCTCTTTAGGGAAGAGGTGCAAACTCTAGAGAGCATTTCCTGGTTTCTTCTGTGGTTTGTGAAGTTTTTGGTTTGTTTTGAACCAATGGAGAAGACATCCTACTATGATACGATTTGACAACTCCAGGGGTTTAGAGTGACAAGTGATATTTGCCAGCTGAGAAACTAGCGTGTGCCTCAACTTTCAAAGCTATAGAGCACAAATTAAATGGTTTTAATGTCAACAAAACAGAGACCTTTTTCTCCTATCAGCTTTATGCAAGTACAATCTAAGAAGGAATACAGAAGTATTTTAAATCTCTTCATCCAGACCTTAATGTTTACATTAAGTGTTCAAAAAAGCAAAACTCTTTCTTAGAAAAGTTACCTTTTTGGGGGTGGGGTTTTTTTTGGTGATCAGTGGTGAAAGGATTTTGTATTTCTCCCTACCTACAGAAATTACTGTTCCTTAGTATGAAATTTAAGTCACTACTGTCTTCTAATTGTTTTAAAGCCTAATACCTGTATATGTTTAAATTGTACAGAAAGGTTTTCTCCACTGATAGTGGAAAAGATGGAACAGCTGCCACCCATCAACATGCCAAAGTAACCAAAGTAGCGCTGTGCAATAAAACCAGATCTCTTCACAATAAAAAAAAAAAGTGTGTAGTGGCTCTTGGAAGGTCAAGTGTCTTGCCCTGGTTCTCAAACACCTTTCATATAGGCAAACTTTGATGGCCTATTGATACCTATTCATTTTCCTCTCTGTCCTTTTAGAGATGCAAATGAAAGAGCGTTTTCTTGCGTGATCTTGGAGAGCGCGTCATCACAAAGCATCTTGTATCTTTAAAAAACAGTTCCCATACGGAATAATGACTCTGAAATGCTCAGCTAATTGTACCCAAATGACTACAGCAATATCCAGAGACTTAACTGTCAACTCACTCTTGAGTCTTACAATTTTCCCCGAGTTAAATCTTCCACAGGATTGCCTGCACTTGCCAAACTACTCCCCCAAACAAATGCTTGCGATCTCACATTAGTCATATACCTCAAATCTGGATCACCCCATTCCTTCCGAGGAGTGTGCACAGGTAAGACTGATTAGCACTCTAATTGAGAATTAATAAACACTCCAGTTAATGACAGTTATAGAATACCCATTGCCCCTTATTGATCGCGAGGGTTTTGCAGGCTGGCAGCAGTAGACCGTAAAAGAAAAACCACCACACCTACATAAATACATCCTCTTCCCAAGCCTCACGTATTTTGAACAACAACATACAATATATGAAGAAAATACAGAAAACTACTACTGCACTAATATGACTTAATTCTAAATCACACATAACTTTGGTCCTTGGGTTGGACTTCCTCTCCTATCAACAACCTTTTCCCATTTCTCTAGCAACTCAACACGTATGCAGGAGTTAAAGACCCATATTAAGCCAACGCTCCATCTCCCTGCCAATGCAAGATTCTCCCCCACGGTGCGTGGAGGCAATAACAGACCTAAAGAAGGACAAATTATAAAATCAACCCACCATAATATGGGATTTGTCATCCAGTTATGTGAAAAGACCGGAGTAATTTGCCAACATAAAGATGGTCTCATACAGTGTACTGTCGACAGCTAGTATTGTAATGATAATGAAGCTATCTCTGCAGAACTGACACAGATGCGTAGAACGGGTTTTGAATCTGATATTAGCAACAGGCACTCAAAACAAAATTGAAATATTCTCATAGTATTTAAAGGTTTAATGTAAATAGGTCTTTAGGAATACAAATGCTTGAAGCTTCAACTCCAGTAGCGATGCTTTAAAACAACAGTAAAACTTGCTTTTTGCTGAAGCTCCTTCAGACAGCAGTGGCTTGTGTGAAATTCGAGAATCCAAAAGCACCCGCTTTGGACATTTTGAGGTTATAGCGTGAAGGCACCACACTGCTGCTTGGAACTATTACATCTGAACGTGGTATAAAAAAAATGCAGCGTTTGGGAAAGAGAGAGACATGAGGAAGGGTCGGCAACAAAAGTCAGTCAAGCTACACACACTGGAACAGACACATCTTCAGTTTAACCCTGCCACAGCTCTTAGATTATTTGTTATGTGACAAACAGGAGATTAATCCCTAGCTTAACGCACCTTTCAAGCGCCATTGACCTGTATGAACAAACATAATAATAAATAAAATAATTTAGGCTTATCTTTCGCATTGCAAATAGGAAAACATCAGCTCGTGCTTTAGGGCACCATTTCTAAAATAGATGCACGTACAAAAATTAGTAATACACTATTAGTGACTCTAATGGATAAAGTCACTGATGAATAAATATTTATAGGGCATAATTATTATTTTCACGTTACAGATCTTATGCAGCCAGCATTCACATTGCTATATGGAATTGTGAGTCTCTTCTGGCATCGTGATTTCATTTATAAAACAAATAATTGAATTTTATATTTAGAGAATCAAAGACAGGACAGAAAATTATTTCACCATTAACAGAGCCATCATAGTAGGTAGATGTAGAAGCTGGAGGTTCAAGGGAAAACAGTCTAGAGACAGTTTTTTAGCATAAAGAAGAGGGAACCATCAAAGCCCTAACATTAAACTAACACATAAGGAAAAGACAAAAGGTAAAGATCTGCACAACAGGAGAAAGAATTATTCTGTCAGAGATAGCAGAATGATCAAGAAAAATAAATTAGGTCCTCCATAATGCAGATAAACAGGTGTGGCTTTTGTAAAGGGAATACACTGCCATCTGTTAAGTGAAAGCCATGTTTTAATAGTTTGCAGCAAGAGTTTAAGGAAAAGTAATTTAGTTAGTAGAGCAGAGTTACTAGCAGAGTTTAATTTGCTTATAAGACAAGAAGACAAAGTTGCATCATTAGAAGCAGATAATTAAGAAGGCACCAACAGGTGAAGTTAGAAATATGATTTTTAAAAGCTAGGAAATACTGGCCTTGTGTCTTGTTTTTACTTGACAATCAAGAAAGAGAAGAATACTACACTGAGACAAGAGGTCTGGTGAGTTGTTGGAAGAGCGGACCATTAAGAAATTAAAGGAAGACCATTCAGGAAAAGGAATTACTCATGAAACGTGTGTATATATACACAGCAAAATTCTGAGAAAATCCAACTAGCTATGAACACTGGGCAACTCCTGCAGTCAAATCTGTTTTTTCTGTGATAGTAACTGGGGAATGATCTCCCTGTCTGTCTTGACACATGAGCTTTTCCACCTTATTTTTTCCTCCTGTTCCTGACAGAGCAGCTTGGTGGACAACTGGCAGGTGGCCAAGGTCAACACCACAGATAGACAATGAGCGAATTCCTAACATCACAGACCATATGGAACTTTGCAAATGATGTTGGTTTATGTTAGTGAAGAAAACACTCCTGGCATTCCACATTAAGGTCTCAGTAACATAACATGTAATAGTTGCTTTCATATAAATTTGATCTGGGACAAATCAGAGAGAAGCGACTGCCAGTTCAGCTTTGTTCCCTTGACCTTCTCTTGTGTAAAGATGCTGAATGTCATTCAAATAAAATTCATCTCATCAGTCCTGCAAGTTCCATAATCTATTGTGCATCACAAACTTTCAAAAGTAGGATAAGATACCATTACTAAGGTTTGGCTGAGTCAGTTTCTTGCATCTCTGCCAAGTATAGATTTCCTACGAGAGCTCAGAGCATTCAGTTATTCAGTAGAAAAAGGGTTGGTACTGGACAGCTCTCTTACGAGCTGTAAAGGCACAGGAGTTTCAAGAATCAGTCTCATGAGCTTCCAACGTTCAGAAGAGAAAAGTTTTCCTAAAAGGCTGCAGAGATATTCTGTACATCTGCCTCTGCATTGGTAAACTTTTACCACCGAGAGACTCCTCAGAAGAGTGACCTAAAAAGTAGCAGTCACCAGAAAGCCACATTCAAATAAACTCCCAGCAGCACCGTGAAGAATTTTGCCCCAGGGGATCACTTGTAGAAGTCGAACACAAATCCTCTTTCCTGGATTTGAATCGAGTACAAATAGTATTCCTCAGATGCCTGTCTTTGCAACCCTGTTTCCTCAGCTATATTCAAAATATTCTGTCTATAAATATCAATCACAACCAGTTTTTACTGTCATCATTACACTGATGTACAATTTCCTATACCCAGTTCCAACAAGTGATTCAATATGCAACTCTGTATTACACATTGGAGAAACAACCCCCCGCTCTCTTCTGCGCAGTCTAAAGGGGACGGAGCGAAAAACCTACGATCAACAAAAATGCTTCTGTCAACCCCAAATGAGTTGCTCTAAAGCACAATTAATAAATTAATAAAAACAGCACATCAGATAAATGCTAAAATGCTAATACTTAACTGTACACACAGCAGAATGATAGCCAAGTGATTCAACCCATTGCTAAAGGACACATTCTTTCAGCACCTGGTATTCCTATGAAGAGGATGTGGAATCAGGAGAATACTTATTAGGCATTATTAATTGCTATAGTAATTGCATGGTTACGTATATTTACTGATAACTCCACAGTTTTCCTTTTCCTGTTCTTTGCCTTTTCAGTTCAGTTGTCTGAACTAAAATTCATTCTCTTCAGCATCCAAAGAGCTATTGTTTTTTGCTGTCAAAGACTAATTTAAACAAAACCAGCTTTAATAATAGGTAATATTAAATAGAATACTTTAGTTAACACCAACATGATATAAATGGTAGGTAATTGTCACAAAGGTGCATGCTGATTTACGTTACAGCCACTATTGAAAGGGAAACTATTTGTGACTTCTGCTGTAACATGCTTTACAAGATTGCAAATATTAAAAAAAAAAATAATAAAACATGGCTTTGTGGATTGGAGGTTTGGCTATGAATTTAGTAGTGAAATGACAGTGTAAAGCCCCTGTAGTAAACTCTTGGCAGGATCAGAAATGTGATTATTTTCCTTATCTCTCTTGCCTTTTTTACAGCCAATTCTAGTGTATCCATACATTCATTTCCCAACACTTTTTTTTTATCCTGTTTTAAGTTGACCTTTCTTCAATATCCGTAACAAAAGCAATACATCTCTCACAGAGTGCTGTCCAAGAAACTGAATATGGAAAATTTGAAATGAAACTGTACCCACCTCTTCTGGTTTGGTATTTATAAAAATCTTTAGAGGCCAAAAGTTCGTTCTACAGTTAGGATTTGAAAATCCTAATTTGAATGATTTGAAAATCCTAAAATCCTGATATTGTAAAGATTTTTCCAAAACAGTTGGATGAACATACTGCTCATGATGAGAGCAATCAAGTCACATGATTGACATCTAGAATTTAAAAAAAAAAGTGAACGAAGAGATACAGAAGCCAAAGAATGCACTTTTAGCTACAGGAGCTTTGCCCTTTCAAGATTCAAAAGCATTCTCTACAGCATCAGTGTCCTGTCAACTGTCCTTCCCAACCAGGGAAATACATCTACAATCTCGATTTGTCCACTCAGACCACTTGGAAGATGCTAACTAAAAATAAAGGTTGCTCAAATTGCTAAATGATGAACATTTGTTGAACAACTGTTGTAGATAGATAAACCTAAAATGACTAATAAGTAATGGTTATTTTTCTTAAGTGAAAAAATGACAGCCTCTATTCTCCATGATAATAATTTTAAAGTGCATATAGTACCTTCTTTTTATGCAAGATGTCTGCAATGAAGAGATAGGGACTTTCATTTTCCCCAATTAGGATGTGAAGCAATATAAAAAGAAATTATTTGGATAGGACTTGAGCAGTCATAGTAAGGCAGATGAGGACAAACACACCAAGTGCAAGTCCTTGGATGAGATTTCAAACAATAGAGGGCTCCTTCCCAGAAACTGCGTCACCGAGTACGCAGGGACATCTCTCACTAATTTGTCACGTCAACCGCGTAGAAGAGTCTCTGGGTATGCGTCTAGGTCATTATAATGTTAGCTAGTATCTCCTATGAATGTTAAATGACAGTCACATAAGGACATATATGAAATACTAAATATACTCTAGAAACTTTCTCTTGTATTTTTATTTAATTGCTTTCGACTTATAACAATAGAAAAGTACTGGGCTGTGGAAGAACAGCACTTGCCCGAACAACAGACGATGTATCTATTATCTCACTTCCATGAAGGTCATCGACCTATGACAGTTGGAGTAGCAGAAACATTAGAAATCATGTGCAATTTAATCTTTACACAAATAAAGGAAAAGTATCACAATGCCTGAATAATGAAGAGTCTCTCAGAGAAAAAGAAAAGTCTGTCCCTGAGGATATTCTTCATTTTCTTTCCTGAACTGTTCCAATGCGTTCACACACTGAGATTCACTCACTGTGCTGACACACGTATTAATAGTATTTTGGCTGGAAGAGTGTAGATGTTCTGAAGTGATTGCAAAGTGCATCTGTGACTCAGTTCTCCTTTCATTCATTCATTACTTCTCCATGTCAATTCTGGGAGACTATTGTTCACCGAGAAACTGTCATCGGGATTGAAATTAACTGTTTTTTCTCCTACTTCAAGCAAGAATGTTTTTATGTTCCCTGCTTTCCAGAACATGCTGCCTTATCTTTTACAAGATCAGTGATGAAAATAATATATCCGTTCCATTAGAAAGTGAGCAATCAGGAAAATATGGAAAAGTGTAAAAAAAACAAACAACAAAACCAAAGCAGGATAACCTATGAAAGCATTTCCCTGTCATCAGTTTTTATTCCTCTTCTGGTAATTTAGAAATTGAGCAAGCAAATATAAAGCCCTTCCTATTGCAATTCCCAGTAAGCTAATAGCTAATGATGGATAAAAATACCAGTTCGTTTTCTACTCTGTGAAAATGGAAACTCTGTCTTCAAGGAAGGAATGGGGAAAAAATAACAATTCACAAATCAAGATCAGAAAAGGTCAGGGGTTTTGTTGTGTTGGTTTTGAATTAAAACATAGGGTATAAAAATTACTTTTACCAATAAAATGCTGACAAATGCAAAAGAACTTGAATTGTCTTCTAGTTTAGCTACATTATGAGATGAAGACTATAAAGATTTTTTTCCTATTTTTGTTTGGTTGGTTTTTGGGGTTTTTTGTTTTGTTTTGTTTTTTCAAATATCAAGCTGCAGGTATTAGAATATCTTGGTAAGACCAACCTCCCTCTTGGAATCAGAATGTTATTTTTCACTGGAGCTTGCTCTCTATGTAACTTAAGCCAAATTATCTTTGCAGTTTAGAAGATTCCTTTAGTGTCATGATCAAAAAGAATTAGAGTAATATGGAGTTCTATTTGAATATGTAATTGTTATTCTTTGGAAAGAGAAACATACTTCAAAAGTTAAGATGGTGACAAGGTCTCAAAGTCTGGAAATTATTCAAGCTAACGAAGTCCAAAGGCATCATGGAACTTTTGATATTTAGATTCAGCATTAAAAAAAACAGTCAAAATAAAGCATTTATACAACAATTTCTATTGACAGCTGAGCCAGTGTTATCCAGTGGACAATTACTATTTCAGAAAAACACTGGCCTAACAAAAGTATTTATAAAAGTTACTATTTTCAACATATTAACGGAAAAAAATAATCTCCTTCCATGATAAATTAGTTTCAAATTTATGACAACTGAGGGTGATATTCTGTGAACACAACCTCTCCCATTGTTGTTCTACAGCCTGAAGTCGAGAAGAACCACCCTTATATTCACCTAAATTAAAATATACTGCTTTTCCACTTCGAGGAGGAGATGGAGAATTTATTCTGGTTTATTCTCATCACTGTGGAATTGAGTTTTCATATAAAGAAGAGAGGAAATGTGACTGTTCATTACCAAACAATAACAGTGTTCAGGAAGGTTCTAGGTTTTGCTGCAGGAGTCCTTGAAGGTGCCTTTCAGTGAAAGTATCCACTCACTACCCAAAATAGAAACGTCCTTTAGCAGAGCTGTACATCTCTATCAGCATAACAAACCAGGGAATTATTCTATCTAACGTAGGTGTTTGGCTAATTGTAATTACACAAGTAAACCATGAATGAATGGCATTGGAAAAAAAAAAAAATAAAAGCTTCATTTCTTCTTGTAAGATAACAAAACTGAAAATGTTTCCTTTGTTTCCAGATAAAATATTGTGGATGAAACTATGGTTGCCACAAGAGAGGTCTAGGGAAGCCTGAAAGGCTAAGCTCAGAGAATTTATTTCCCTGGCTAAAGGCTCCTGTGGAGGTGCAGCTGTAACATGTGGACTCAGCACCACAGACACGTTCTGCCCGGGTAGGTGGAGGCAGCAGACATGCCTTGCCTTGCCCTCAGTGCTTGCAACAGGAAACATCATCCAAGAGCTTTTCTTACATCTGTACTCTGCAGAGAGCCAGGGTCATGAATTAGGACACATGGACAATGCTTAAAAATAAACTTTGCACTACAGATTCCAATTACATCTCCAGCCCTGGAATTTCAGGGGAAAAAAAAAAAGACAACACATTTGTATTAACCATACAATCAATTTAATTCTCACATGCACCTTTACTCTCTAAAGGAAGAGGATTACTATTTTTTCTACTTCCAATAATATATTTGTATAGCCCAACATCCTAGCCCCGTCAGCTGTCCTTGGGGGGGTAAGGCATAGTTCCCTTGAGGAAAAAAAGAGTGTATACATCAGTTTTCCCAGCAACTCCACTGCAAGGAGTATAGCTTGATCTTGGGAGGATAAAACTAGCATCAACTCAAATAGGTGTAGCTCAAAACTTTGTTGGAAGTTCTTTTTTTATCTTAACCCTTTTTATTATTGAAGTTTTTTTTTTGTTTTATCTTAACCCTTTGCTATTCCAGAGACAGTGCAATGAAGAAGTCATCTTCAAGGGGTATTATATTATTACTATATAAAAATTATATAATAAATATCTAAAATTATATTAAAATTATATAAAGTATTATATATTATTATATAAACAAACCCCACAGCTGTATTACGAGTAAGGGCTGAATGCAAGGAATTCTCTGACTCGGGCAGCAGCAGAGTGGGCAGTGACGTGCTTGCCATTCTTAACAGAAATATCAGGAGCCTAAGAGTCAAGCATGCTCTAAATCTGTAACTATGTACACTGGCTCATTGAATTGTCCACCACCCTGTCGTGCCTTGACACATCTCAGCAATGGTAGATGTCAGGGCCTTGTGGATTCTTCTGGGATCACATATTTTAAGCAATATTTTTGATTACCTCATTACAACGTAATCCTGTATTAAATAAAAGGCAATTAAGGCTCTTCCCCTTTCTATTTCTTTGTTTTCACATTCTGGTCACCTGGGGTGTACATGGTATAGCTGCTTCTTTACCAGCCAACAAAATTTTGCAGTTAGAATGAGGGCGTGGTAGGTTTTCCCAGAAATACTTTTGATGTACAAGTTTTGATGCAGACTCTCATGAAGATATTTTTACTTTCATTTTTAACTTTTTTTTTTTCCCCCCCAAGACTTGATTCCTTTGTCACAATTCACTCATTTAGAGAAAGCAATACTGTTGTTTAGGTGTAGAAAGGAAGAGTATTTTGCTGCTGCTCTGGACTGCCAGGACGGTCATCCAAATAAAGCACTGAAACTTTACAGAAGGAAGAAAACAATTTTCCTTCAAATTCAACTTTACAAATTTCCTGGATTTTTTCCAGACATTTCTATGCCTTGTTTTCTCAACCTTAGAGAGGTTTGTTATTTATTTACTGCTCAATATGAAGACTCCTTTACCACGTACTGGGCATAAATCAAGTATACTATCTAGTACTAAATGCAGATGCCTGGGCTAACAGGTAGGAACAGAAACAAATGCAACAGCAGAAGCCAAAGTCATTCATTTCTTGTTGGTTTTGACTTTCTGAGTTCTGATACGCCGTTTCATTCCTTTTATTTTCTCAGCACACAAATTTAGTGTTACATACCTGAGGCAAAGGACAACATACCGTGTAGTTAATTGTCACCTTGTCAATTATGCATGAAACAAACAGAACAATTTAATTAAATTTGCAAGTTTATAGCAAATTTAGAAAAGGTGTAAAGAATCTTTCCTAGCACTGAACGCTCTAGAAGGCTTGTGGGTTTTTTTCTCTCTTTCTGTCTTACAGAAATACATGCAAGCTTGCAGATTTTAGACCAGTTTCAGAAAAAGGGAGGGGGAGGAGCAAGCAACACGCAGTTAAGAGTTCCAAACACAGCATTCATACATGATTTATGTGTAAAAACTAAGGATTACAGCCTTAAGTATCTTATCACATTCTACCTACATAACAAGGAAGGAAAGTTACACAGTTGATAGTGTATTGAAGCAGGAAGCCTGGAGAGAAATTAAAGCCATACAGTCAATAGCAAAATGCGTCTATAGATTTAAGACGGTCCAAGAGCTTGCCTTAGAATATGTTGCTGGTTTGCCACGATCCTAAGCTTATGTTTCCCCATATCAAAGCAAGGATTTAGAATGGCCTGGAAATGAGAGAATCTTGATGCTGAAACACTCATTTCACATGCTTGAGTTCACCATAATCAGAGAAGTGACAGATGCCAAATTGAATAGCTTGGATTTAGGATGCTCCTGGTATAGAGAAAACCTATTCTGTGTCCCCCAAACACATGGGAAACCCACAGAAAATTTATACAACACTTTGCACAAAATGGACAATTTTACTTCCTGATCCTGCAAATTGTGCCTAACTTAATGCTTATGAATATTCCCCTTTAAGTCAATTGGATTATTTACATGCATTAAATTAAGCACATATATAACTGTTTTTCAGATAAAGGTCTTAATTACTTTTAAGATATTGAACCATTTTTCTTCAGACTTGACTCAATGAGAGCTATAGATCAAGTCTAGGTAGAAGTTACTAGCGTTATCTGGGTATAGCTACCCACCAAAAGTCTGACTAGGATATATAAAGAAAATAATTTCACATTCCCTCATGACTACAAAAAACTATTTTAGAACAATCATCTTACACATATTTTCAAGTAATAACCATTCAGATAAGACTGTCTTTTATACAAAATAGGAAATGGGTTTCAGAAATTTTTGTCTCAAAGACAAAAGCCATTCACTCTTTGTTTATTCCCTCACGATGCATAAACAGAACCTTATTGGTTTTTAATATGCTCTTCACATCTGAGGAAGGAATACAGAAGCTTAAGATAGATGACCAAAAAAAAAATATTACTGTTCAGATATCGATGAGGGAATGACAACAGAAGAAATGAGTACAATAAGCATTTAAGAAAATATTGGTATTCCTAATGTAAATAATAGGCAAAACAATACCAAACCTTTGAGACACTATACTCTGTGCATGATGCAAGTAAAACAATAAATAAGTCACATTCTCCTATTGCCCGAGTTGATCTTTTAAAAAAATTGAAGATTTCCACTATTAAGTATCATAGAGGCACGAAAACACAAAGGTAAGAAAGGACTGAATGCTGTTAATTCAGAGATTACTTTGGTCAGTTCCTTTATGCAACTGAAAACAGTTAATGATTTTTTTTTCTTCATGTCTGTGTCCACACAGAGAGCTCACGTGGGTTTAGCCACTGATTTAACTCCCAGAAGAGACCGGGACAAAACAGGCATTTGCTTTCTGTGATATAAAAGGGCTGGTGTGATCGTCTTGCATACAAGACAACACAGTGCGGATGCTGTCCCCAAGTACTCCTGTTACGTCAGCGTGCTGAGTGTCACCACACTCCTCCTGTTCTTCTTGAGCATTTTGGTTTGTGCCTGTTTTCCATTTGAGTGCCTTGAACGTACCTGTTCTGAAAATCATCTGAACTGACACAACTTTTACACCTACCTGCACAACTTCTTTCTCCAACACAGAAGACATGGGTTGATACATAAAAGGCAAGCACCGTGTTTGAAGAGAACTAAACTACTGACTGGTTACATTTCAAAGGCTGTAAATACTGTAATAATTTCAAAAATAGGAAGCCCTTTACCTCTGTATTCTCCTCACTACTGCAGACAGCACACATCAGGTTTCTGACTCCTATTGTGGTACGGATCTGCCAACATTCAGCTCTGCCATCAGCGCAGTACTGGGCAGAAAGTTCAGCTAGGAACTTAACCCAAGGAGATGAGTGTTAAAAATCCTGTACATCTTGATTAGATAAGTTACTCACACTCATCATGATGCATAAATTAAAATGAAGCTGTGAAAGAAAATGTGACAAATTAAAGGACTGCAAACCTCAGTGGAACTCTAAGAAAATCAACTTGCAGAACAGACCTTCCTAACAGTACTCTGTGTAACACAGCATATAATTCAATTACAACAATTTCTCTGTTTTATGAGCATCAATACAAATAATTCAGAAAGTAGCAGAGCTTGTAATTTAATTAAATCATATCAGTTTGTTTCTGAAGTGTTTCTTGTACATAAAAGAAAAAGAATTCTCCCTAATAAATTCCTTTTGACTTTGTTGGTATGAGGTTATTTCCCATTTGGTTTCTGTTACCTAAATCCAAGTATTGGCCTAAGTAGCAGCTTTTTTTGTCATGTCCTGTTCCCCCCTTTACTTAATGTGGTTTTCAAATCTATTCTGAGACTGCAAAAAAAATCTGGCCTTATCTTCAAAATCAAAAAGGATATCCTCATCACAATTGTATTTTTCACACACTGCAATTAAACTCTAATGCTCAAATTAACAACTGGGGGAAAAAATGACAGCTCTTAACTTTTGGGGAAAGCCTTGAGAAAAAGCATGGAACAAGTCTGCTGAGTGTCCATCTGCATGTCAGTTTGCTTATGGATAAAGAGAAGAACAGTAACCTAATTCTTTCCAAAGCTTTTAAGTGCTAAACTAATCACTTAAAGTTTAAATATTAAAATATAATGCAATAGTCCATGAGCTGACCTATTTTGGCACCAGGCTTGAACAGATATTAGGGGTTTTGCTGGAGGTAGCTGAGTTATATAGAACTATACTTTATAGCAAAGAAAGATTTAGCCCAACATACCTTTCATGATCTTAGCTAGACTTGCAGGTCTTAGGTAAAGAAGAACATTAATCATAAAATATAGGAAGCTAATATTTTAATTCTTTTTCCACCAGTCCTGGACCATGCCCCTTGGCTTATTAAATATATTTAAATCTGCTTCATTTACATACATATGCATTTTTTAAGTTAAAGGTGTAACACAATCTTACCCTTGAAACTTTGGGTCTGTTTACTCTTGCAAAACTGATGCAGGATCGAGCTGAATTGGTCATGTTAAGCATAACTGAGAAGCTGATATAAATAGCACAAGGTTGCTCATTTACCTGGCTCTACTTTGTGCTTTGAAGAGATATGTAACAGTCTTAATTACCATGCCTCGTTTCCCCCAGGGCCCTCTGCTTTTGACAAGAGTCTGAGAGGACAAAATTTTTCTGTAACTTGAAATTCAACAAATGCATCAAACTAGCTCTTAAACCTTTGAGCTGTAACAGCCACCCTCACACCCTTCACCGGCGGAAGCGATGGGCGAGGGCAACAGCTGAGTAGGTATTTCCAACAGCACATGGGGATGAACCTGTTCCTACATTACTTCAGCAAAATTCAGAGTAGGAAAAATCCCATAGCTGTTATATATTCTGAATTAGGTCTTTGGTATAATGAGGCACATAAGAATTGCGAGCCAGGACAGAAAAGTGCGCTCTTCATATATTTGATGTGTAAGGACACGTAACCACTGTGTGAGCTACAAAAACAGCATATCTATTAAAAAACTTTGTTTTCCAAATAGGATAGGTAGCAAGCACATGCAATACCTGCAGGAGTTCTCCGAGTCTGAATTGCCTGCACACCCCATTTCCTACTAAACCACAGCAGGTAAGAATTTTGCTCTTGTTACAAAACCTCACTAAAATGACAGCCCTTCTGCCTTCAGAGGAAGCTTTTAGAGTTTATAGGAAGTTCAAGGAATGTTCTGTCTGTGTACAGACAGAGCTACTGAAAGGAACAAAGCAGAGGATTTCAGCCCCCACGTCCCTCCCACAACCAAGAAGGGAGGGGCTTGACCTTAGATCTCTGAATTTCTCTGGAAGCAGGATCAGTTTGGTATTGGTTACTGCACTGTTCCCAAGTGCGTGCTCACAGAGAGCTTAATAAGCCTGGGATACATTGAACTCTGCGCTGTGGTCTTCCCTAGAAACCCACATTTTCCTGTAAAAATCCTGAGGACATTCAGGATTAGCAGCAGGGGCCAGCTGTCCACGATACACTACCTTCACACTAGCAGAATTTCCTTCTGCTTTTTGCTACACTTTAAGAGCAGATTTCACCCCAAACAACAATTCAGAATTTTACATCTTCATTTTCTTACCACATAATTATTTTTAAAATAGCAATACAATCAACTAACAAAAAATATTTGGGAAATTAAAGAAGAAGAAAAAAACAAAACATCCCAAACACAATACACACACCAAAAAACCCCAAACAACAAACCACAATACACAAACAACCCCAAACTCAAACAACCAGAAAACCAAATACAGCATTAAATTTCCATGCCCTGCAGTCACTTGCAATTGATAAGAGATTATTCTTCACTTTGCTCTTTCATTTCCCCTAAACACACGTGAGTGCACTATGGAGCACATGGCGAATCACTAAGTCTCTTTATGGTTCAGATACAGGAGGTATCACAAAAACAACAAAACTTTCTATCCCTGAAATAAAATACTGTACAACTAAAGAGAGGAGGCTTAAATATGTCTGGATAAAAAAAAAAAGTAATATGCCAGGCTTAAAATACGATATTGTATACTACTTAGCAAGCAGCTAAAGAGGGTTTATAGAGAAGAATGATGGATGTAATTTTCTTTTGGAAAAAAAAAAGTTATAAGCAAAAGAACTGAATTTAATCTAATATCACTACTAAAGCTTGCCATAATCTTATGGAGCATTTGGACAGTACCTAGGGCCAAAGAGATGATCCTGAATTAGCATAGTATACAAATCAGCTTTTGGATTTTTATCAGATTATCTGCATTACTGGCTAATGCTGATGCATTCTGCAACATGCAATAAACACCTCCCAGCATCATATTTCCAACGTGTAAAATATCTTCAAAACAGATCTTAATTGTTTTAGCAAGATAAAGTATGCTACTTTTGCATGAATAATATTATCAGAATCCCATTAAATCTCTTCATTTATTATCTCTAATGCTACTTAAAAGAGAAGTTAATAGAGTAATTCATTCTCATACCATGACCTTGGTCACTAGTACATGATGTTTCATATTCATTATGCTGAGCTAAGTGAGGGCCCTGTTATAATATCACTTAATTTATATTCTGAATAATGCTCTGGGGACAAGTTGCTCTTATGCATTAGGGTTCTATCTAAATCACAATATTTGAAGACAAGTGGAGAGAGCAGATAACTATGAAATAATGTTTGCTAATAAAAACCACTGTTACAGGCTCTGAACGTAAGACCCTGGGAATTAAAAGTTAAACACCACAGTAGTTTTCCTAGGAATATTCAGTTTCTCTTAAAAAAGAATAAATCTAATACTCCATGGTCAATCTGTACGTTTGTTATATTGGTAGATTCTTTTAAAGAGTGGCTATGAAATAGACACAACTTCCCCCCCCTCCACAGTTTTAAAGGCTAGCAAATAACTGATTTGTTTCTGTATTTTAGGTTTCTCTTCAGGGAAAAGTCCAGCAGAGTTATCCAACCTATCAGAAGCCACTACATATTACCTAGTTTCCTGATGAAAAAATGTTAGTTTCTTTTTCTTCTACTTTCATGATTACTATAAACTGATGAATTAAAGGTATAAAAAGAAAGTAATTTTTACAACTCTAGAACGCAAAAATCCCAACTTGCCACATGAATCTGCAGGTTTTGCATGAGAAGTTTAATACCTGCAATCTTTAGTATGATGAAATCCCTGGAGTGCTTGCCATATTAAAGTAAACTGCTTGGATGAAATCATCATAATAAGGCTACACATTTATTGACACACAACAGCTTCCAGAACTGGGTCTGTCTCTCCAACTACAAAAGGGAAAACAAAAATCCCTGCTACAAGGCTGGAATCTCAACCTGGGACATGAAAGCTAGACTGGCATGTTATCTTTTCCAGATCTATTCCACTATCAGTAGAGGACTCCCAAGCCATACTACCTAAAAGCACTATTTTCCTCATTGGCTCAACATGTGAACACAGGAATTGATTCATTCCAGCCAGAGAGACTCCGGCTCTGTTGCCCGTGATGATTTTACATAAAAATCACATGGATGTGTCTTATTGCTACTAACACGAGATGTAGCTTAGTTTCCTGCTGAACATGGAACAAATGCAAGACAATAAAGGTTGCAACTTGGTAAAGCTATCTTACAAATTAGAACTGTACTTCTCACCTTTCTACCAGCCTTTATGGAGCCATAGATGCATCTCCATCTTTTACCACGTGAAGCAAACACAGCTCTCCAGTGTAAAAGGTTAACAAGGAAGAATATTTGTCACTTAACAGCAACGATAGAAAAAAAATATATCCTCCCTCACCCTCACTATAAAACACAATGGAACAGAAAATCCCACCTCTACTTAAAAAGCTCTACATTTAAAGCTTTCCAAAGGTGATGGTGGATTTAAAAAAAAAAATAAAATCCCCACATATGAAGTCAGTGCAGAACTGGGCCTTAAGAGTCTAACTCAGGAACGCAGAGTAATTTGTGATGGTCTGAGATGTCTCTGGCTCAAGTGTCCTACAAGGACTCCTACCCCCTCACAGAGGACAGGTCAAATTCTTCAACTCCCAGTCTCAGAGACACCTTAAAGCCACCTTAGCCTACCAGTGAAGCTGGGTCTGTGCCAGTACACCCAACGGTGAACAGCTGGAGCTACGGCACAGATCTGCTGCATCTGCCCCAAAAGCCAGAGGCAGCAACATCTAGACAGAGCTGAAATGCAGGTGTTTAAGTCAGTTTTATTTCCCAGAGATCAGGCTGTCCTGGCAGAGGTGCTCCCCTACAGTGTGCTGAGAGGCAGGGGCACAGGCAGCAGAGCAGGCAGTCCTGTGTTCCCCCGTTACCATCTCCTATCTCCGCCCAGCACACGACGGTAGTTGTACGAACAGCACCAGGAGCTGCATTGGAAGTCTGATGAATTCTTTTGGCAGCTCTGAAGTAAAAGGTAGCAGAGTATGTAGGATCTGTATGTCTCTGACTGATACATTATGATGTATTACAACGCTGCCGACACATCAAAAGATGTGATTTAGTAGTCACTGCTTATTTCAATTTACTCTTTTTGCGTTTTTAATTAGTAAATGAGTCCCTCATGGTCAAATGATTAATTACACAATAATTCACTGCAGTACCTTCTTTTCCTGTTCGAGTGGAGCACGCAGCATATAGAGAAACCATTTGGAATATAGACCTGACATTATAAATTATAGCAACACGTTCGCACCGCTTTAGTTAAGGTTGTGTCAGCACTCCCATTAAGAACTCCTGGTTTTGCAGGTTAGTTAACATTATGCAGGGAATGTTCATTCTAGTTTGCATGTTGGCATGCAGAAACCAAGCCAAGAAATAACTCCTTCCACTCCTAACCCCCTAGATACGTGTACATAAGGAGAGAGTGAAAGCAACAGAAGCATAGAACCACAGATTCATTAAGGTTGGAAATGACCTTCAAGATCATCAAGTCCAACTGTCTAGTAAACATCATCATGACCACTGAACCATGACCTGAAGGGCCACATCTGGATGGTTTCTGAACCCCCCCAGGCATGGTGACTCCACCCCCTCCCTGGGCAGCCTGTTCCAAGGCCTCACCACTCTCTCAGTACAGACATTTTTCCTGCTATCCAACCTAAACCTCCCCTGGCCCAACTGCAGCCCATTTCCTCCTGTCCTATCACCAGTGACCTGGGAGAAGAGACCAACACCCACCTCACTACACCCTCCCTTCAGGCAGCTGCAGAGAGCAGTAAGGTCTCCCCTCAGCCTCCTCTTCTCCAGGCTAAACAACCCCAGCTCCCTCAGTTGCTCCTTGAGCAGACATGTTCTCCAGACCCTTCACCTGCTCCTCTGAACTGGCTCCAGCACACAGGTTGTTACAGGGTGGGAGGGAGAGGGCAGGAAGTACAGAACCAAAAACCAGCTGCTGTTTGCTGTATGTGATCATAAGTAATAATGGTACCTCTTAAACTTCATTTTGTTTCATCAAGGGATCCCAAAAGGTAATCACAAATGGTATCAGTACACCCGACAGAGATAGGAAACCCCTTGTATAATGCTCCCCAAAGTCATGGAGTGAGGACCAAAGTTTAGTCTTCCTTCCAAGTCCTGGCCACACTGTCTCCCCTAAGATACTGCACAAATACCACTACGTAAAGACCTCCGCACCAAACACCTGCCAAAGGCCTTTCCTTAGGGTTCCTCCTTCTATTAGGAGACTCTACATGAGAAACTTTCAACGTGGTACATGGATAGGGATCTTCCAGTGATTAGTATTGGGACTTAAACTTTAGGTTATGATTATGACAAGCAGAAAGTAGCAGCAAGACCTGGGACTCCAGACTAGTATGAGTGGAGTATGGAAACTGCAGAGCTGCAGTGGTGTGGTTCCAGCAGCGAGACTTCTTTTACTAACAGGATGTTTTAAGCTCATCTGTTTTACTTTCAGTTGACAAAGTCTAGCAGGTCAGGTGTACTCATGGCAGTGCTATTCCTCAGCGGAGGATGTGACTGTTCCTGAACAGTTCCCACTGGAATAAGGTTTGTTTGATGGATCAAGATATGTGAGCACTTGCTAATGTTTGACAGGCAAAATAAACCAGCCTATCACAAACAGTTTAATTCAGTAGGAAAAATAAACTGATGTTACATCAAGAAATTCAGAAAGCTCTAAACTTACATTCTCCACAGAGAGTTCAGT
>JANHGN010013625.1:153191-193191 GCA_024605025.1 Megaceryle maxima | reverse complement strand
GTCCATTTCTTAGCAGCCATATGCTATTCTTACCTGAACTCCTGCATGCAGTCTGTGAATAAATGGAAAAATTACTTTTAAAAAAGTTTCATTTGAGAGAAAACTTAGGATTTCATCCTTGCAATTGTTATCCATATTACTGAGAAGTATCAGGCATAACTGAGAAGTTACATGTCGTTAAATATCATTTATTATAGAGTGCACATAATTTGTTACACAATACAGCCATCTAGACTATAGCAGTTGTCTTTTCAAAAGGTTGCCTTTTATTTTCCATTTTAAAAAAATAATGTTTGCCTGTATGGTGGCAAACATCTGCCAAAGAAAAATAAACCTTTACCTTCTGTAGGTCATACAGCCATGGTTTCCTTCGGCAGAGAGGCAGCAGAAACTGATTGATATAAGCACTGCTATCTCCTCATCCTGCCTGGAGAAACCCATTTTTATTTTCCTTTTGCCCCCAAGCACCTGTGTTACAGTAGAATCTTCCGTTCCCATCTTCAGTAAGACTTAGGACTGGTTGCTGCATGCCTTCTGCTCCACATGGTTTCCAGCAGCTCTCTGGGCTGTAGAGAAGAAAAAGTGATTTAGGGAGGTAGGCAGAGGGGCCATATGCTCATTTCCCTACTGTGTATTGTTTCTAGGAGTCAAATGATGTCATTGAACTTGATGTGACCTTTGTGCTTGGAAATATAGAGGCATTCATGGTTGCATAAAAGTTGTGATCAAGACACCTGTTCTAATGGATTTCTGGATTTGTTAATGGAACTATGACTATGTCTGTATTGCATATTGTGGTGTGTTTAGATCCAGACTTCTTTTAGTATCTGAGCTTGGCTTTTTTAGTTAGTGTGCCTTTGCATTTGCAACAGGCAGCATAAAAAAAAAATAAGCTAAAGGCGTCAGCAGCTTCTAGACACCCTGTCTGAGCCAGCAGCCATAGTTAGCACTATATGAGTTAGGATCATTTTACTTTTTAACCTATGCTGGCAGTGTGAGATGCACTTTCCTGCCAGCAAGGGTTAAGTGAATTTAACACAGGAAAGAGATTAAATGAGCTCTGGTTTTATTTAGTTATTTATTTACTGAGGAAAGACAACTAAGGAAATTGATCAAGGTAATCCAAGAAAATGTCACTTTACTTCCAAAGTTTGGTTACTGGGCTGTCTTCATACCCTGTAGTGGTGGTACAGGGTTGGACTGGCAGAAGAACTAGGCTGGTTTTCCTCACCACAAAAAAAGCAGAACTCATCAGTGTTGATTAGAGCTGCTGCTTGTCAGCATGTGAAGAAAAGAGCTACAATTCATCACTCACACTGTCATGTGAAGCCACAGAAAAGTAATTAGCAGGTAAAATGTCTATTAATAGCTCCCACCACCTTTAGTTTGAACACCTGCTGACAAGCTAATACTCTGTGTAGCTTAGCTTCATCAAGTTCTTGTTTTGTGATTGCCAGAAGAAACTCCATTAGAGCTGTTTCTGTTGAGGCGGGGTGTCTCTGAAGACACCCTTGCTCTGTGGCCTCTCGTTGAGAAAGCAGATGTGTAGACTTGCTTCGCTTCTCGTAATCTCTAGAAGCATGCAGAGATTTCTTTGTAGTTCTTTCAGCGACTGTGAATTTATTTTGGCTAATGAAAGCATAACTTGTGTTAGTGCTGCCTAAATGCAGAATAGGGGAAGACAAAGAACTGTCTCCTTTGCCTGCAATTATCTTCTTACGGTGCTTGAAAATAAATACAGTACATTTCCAAGAAAACCATACTGTTAATAGTATAATTTCACATATAAAGTATGATTAAACTTGGCAGTTATTATTTGAGCAAGCTTTTTTCCAATAGTAGAGCATGCAACTCTTTGTTCATTTTTAATGTGGGCTAGAAATATTAGTGATAAACAAAGTGGGGATTTTTTTAGCTTGGCTGCTGTTTTAGGATCCTTCTACTTGAAGTCTTCAATAAATACAGCTGCCCAAAAATATATTCTGCCCAAAATTTATCTCTGTATTTTCCATCCCTGTATTTATCTGTCTTATACTACAGGTGGAGGCTTTACTGAAATCAGTGTCATTCCTCATGTAAGACTGAATTCGATATGTAGCTTAGGTGTTACATTTGTCCCTCATTTTTTTAATGTTAAAGAGCACACACACATTTGATGAATGTGTGTGGAAATAGACTTTGTATCTGTTAACATTGTCTCCTCCTTTCCATATATCTGACAGTAAAAAAAGACAACTGAAAAAGAGTGTGTCTGTAGGTGGCCATTACTTGAAATGTTAACAGGAAAGCACTAAGCTTTCATAGGAGCTGGTTTTCTAAAGCAGCATATACATAAATGCAGCCTATTTTCTTGTTGTAGAATAATTTTTTTGAGTATCATTTTGCTCAGTCTGCAGCGTTCATTATTGCAGTTTCTTTTCTGGTGGGACTGGAGGCCTGTACATTGCTTGTTCCTGCTGGGGTGGGCACGGCACACCAGCACAGGATGGTACCCAGCACCTGCCTCTTTAATTGGATGAGGTACAGACAAGGTGATGAAATGGGGGATGGAGAAAGTGAGGGAGATGAAATAATTTGGGGTTGTCAAGAAGGAGCATTGGGATCCAGCCTGGGCCTCAGCGTGGTCTCCCCCCAGCCACAGGCCCTGGTTGGGGAGGTGAGTGGGTGCCTGGGCCCGGCTTAGTTTACCTGGCACGGTTTGAAGGTGGGCGCAGAATTTAATTGCATTCAGCTTCTTAGGAACAGCCCCCTGAATTAAGAAGTTCAACAGTCCAATGTGTCAGAGCTCCCTGTGAGGAGGAGCACTGTGGCCAGCCTGCGTTTTGTGATTGTTCCCCTTGCCATGTTTGAGGGGGAGGTGAGCACCATGTTGTGTGAGTGCTGTGGGGCTCACCTGTGGCAAGGTTTTGGTTTGGCTGATATGTAAGACTTTTTGTATGATGCACCTTTCATCCAGTATATCTTTCATTTGTTTCTTGCCCCATTAATTCTGCCAAAATGAGCTAGAGGCTCAAGAAGCAGGATGAAATAAGAACACACCTGCTATCTTTTTTTTTTTTTAACTTGCTCCTAGCCAATGCTCAGTCTCCATTGTGCTTTCACAGCCACAGTAACTACAGAAAATTGCAGCAAAAACAAATTTATTTTAACCTGATGTTTATCTCTCTAGTTTGGGCTGAGGATGGCACTTTTTCAGGAACTGTGTGGCTAAGAAACATGCCCACAAAGCCTTCCTTGCCCAAAATATAGTTATTCACAGAAGTTACCGTAGCAGTTTTTAAAGTGCAACTTTAGGATATGGTCACTTCCTCCATAAGCCAACTCCCAAAGTACATACTCTGCTGTAGAAAGATGGCTGTCATTTTAGTGGCTCCCTCACAAAGTGTGTTTGGTTTACAAATGGGGCTGGCTGGAAGACTGCAGATAAGCTGTGTGCTGGTCTCTCCTTTCTGTGATGATCTCCCGTTTGCTTGGGAGTGGACACTGTGGGAGGGCTGGGGACTCACTGGGTCTAGCATCAGTGTCATGTTCCTGCAGTCCCTGCGTAATTACAGAGGAGATTAAGTTCATTTAGTAGATGGTTTGGATTAGGAGCATGACAACTGCTGTAAATAATCACCCTCCCACCCCCCATTTCCTATAGAAAAAAAAGACTAAGGTAAATAAGATTCAGTGGTCTTAAATTAGCATTGGCAAATCTGTCGCCTCTCCTATCTCTTCTGCTTGTGGACAGATTAATGCGGGGACCAAACTCTTCTTGGGAGAAGAGTTGGTGAGGACAGGGAGTGTCATTAGGAAGTATATTTTTCTGTGTGCAGCTGAGGGACTTTCTGCATCCTACTTCATCATCTTTTGTGTTAGGAAATGGGCCACCTTCAATAGTAAGTACCCCTTTCCATTGTCAACAAGTTGTGAGCACCCTATGTTATAACCCTGTGTTGTGGTTAAGGTGAGGTGCATCTACAGAAGTCACATCTTTCTTTTACAGGAATAATAAGCTAAAGGCTATGAAATTGCTTAGTCCTTTACAAAGGTGAAATAAGATCTCTATTGAAATAACTTATTTTTTGCATTTGTGAGGGAAACAAACCTATTGCAAATATAATAAATGATTATATTATATTGTAATTGAACATTATATTAGGGCATTCTGTAGTGGTGTTTCAGCACCACTGGTATATTTGAAGGACTTTCAATTACCATTTGTTAGTATTTCTGCATAATTATTTTTGTCTCTGCTGCACAGCTGAGGAATGTAATTTAAGTTTAAAGGATTAACTCTTAAATGGAAGCAAAGTTTACAGTTTATCTTTAAAAGGGGCAACATAGACATTGAGCAGAGTAGCACTGTGTTTTCTGGTCCACAATTCTGGTGGTCCTTTACTGCTAACAAGAATAAAAATAAAGTAATGAACATGCTTCCTTCATTGAGGCCAACAAAAGCAATTTGGTGTCACACTGTGTCCATACTGCGCACTTCTGCTAGTTGCAATGTCTCTTGGCTAACGGGATCTTAAGAACCAGTGTGAGTATGGCCACAAGGGACTGATACCTAACCATCAGATCTACTGAGAATGATGCTTTGAAAATCAATCTGCTAGACTATTTTTTTATCTCCATTTTGAGATGTTTTTCTCAGTGCACTTAAAACCAGATGAAAGATCACTCCTAGTTTTGCTCTTCTTTTGTTCTATTTTTATGCACTTGAGAAACAGAACATGCCATACCTTTAAAAAATAATGAGTGGGTGTATTTCTACCTTAATAATTAGGAATGGTTACGTTTTGGAGCAGGAGAGCAGTCTTGCTATTCTCGTTACTTCATGTTAAGCCACAAAACTAACTTTCTTTCTTTGTCTTTTTTTCAATGCAGAACTATGGTTTGGAAACAGAAAATCTAAAAACCCTTTCTCACAAACTGAATGCATCTGCCAAAAATCTGCAGAACTTCATTACGGGGAGGAGAAGGAGTGGTCACTACGATGGGAGGACCAGCCGCAAATTACCGAATGATTTTCTGACATCAGTAGTGGATCTGATTGGAGCAGCTAAAAGTCTGCTGGCTTGGTTGGACAGGTAAAATCTCCCAAATTTGTCACAGGTAACCAGATCACACAGAGGCACAAACGCCAGCTTCTTTACAAAATATAATTTAGATGTTGAAATGGAAGCAGAATTTATTTACAAATTCAGAGAGGATGTTTGCAGCAATTTATTCATGTTAAATCAACATGTAATTCAGATAGTGTTTCCGTACAATACTTGTTAATGCACTGTGACCCTACACATATTTAGAAATGCAGTGTAGCAACAGGATGATGTCATTAGGTTCTATATATATTATATTAATAATATAGAACAACACTTTGGCTGCATAACTCAGATTCATTGTTCTGATAGTATCAAATTCACTGAACTGTGATCATACTTTTCATTATATAGGTGTCAATATATACTATTTATGTGCGTGCAAAAGTGTGTGTTGCATTTTGGGTTTTATAGATGTCAGTGAAAGACCTCTGAAACTGTAGATGCATTTGGAACTTAACTTTTACCTCTATTGCCTAGGAAGTTGGTGAGACCAGAACTTAAGTGCTCTCTTTTACTATACCTTCAGTAACTTTCTAATGATAACAAGAGTAATATGCAGGTATTTAAGATGATCATTGAAACTCCTGAAGTGGTTAAAATTAGTCTATCTGTATGTCTTATGCATCACAATGCATTTTTATTAGTGAAAATAAAATGTTTTTCTCGATTTAAAGATATATCTAATTTTGTGGCCAGCAGCTGAAGTCTTGTTCAGAGTATGATCTTTCTGTAATTCTTACAATCCAACAGAATTATTTGGATTTACTGCTGTGGATTTTGTTGTCTTTCATTTTCCTGGTGAAAACTGGTTTCTATCCCGTAAATTATTTCAATATGAAAGGTTTAGGTGAGACATGATTCTTTTCCATTTCTTAAGCTGAACTGCAGACTTTTGTTCAATAGACTGCAGCTACCGCTGCTTCTTTTTTTCTCATCCCTTTCTAGATTGTGCCAACTTTCAAAACCAGAGTACATAAAGTTGGGCTCCCAAATTTCTATTTACATGATCGACATTAGATGTGCACAGAAGCAATACAATCTCATGGGAAGAATTTAGCATTGAGACTTGAGAAATTAAGAATATGTTTTTAGCTCTGCCTCCTAGGCGGTTGTTATTACTTGGAAGACCTGTAGGCTTCACTTTTTCTCCCTGCAAATTATTTTTGTCAGAGAACATCATGTCATTGTGGGCTTTAAAACAAGAGGAACAGTAGAAAATCACATTCTTTTGCATAGGCAAATTGGCATTTGCCACTTCTTTCTATTTAGAAGTAACTTTGATTGTTTTCTCATTGGAATTGTGGGTAATGGATAAAGACTGCTACAAAGTTGAGATTTATTTGATATATATATATTTTTCATACAATAGTTTGGTATTAAAAAGTAAACTTTCACATATACATTTAGCACATTGAAAAAACCATGTGGTTTTGGCATCTTAATATGAATTTAGTAGTTTATGAAGAAAGTAGTTGCTGATGCTAAGAAACATCTGCATCTGAGCACTAATATGTCACTGCAATACTGTGCAGTGCACCCTAACTATGTATTTTTAATGTTAAAAGGCAAATCTGTAAAAATTTGTTTGTAACTCAGAACAGTGTTGAGAATTACCTCTTAGCAAAATTATGTTTATAAAAGCAGGTGTATATTTTATGTTAGTCAGAGATAATTCTGTTAGCAAGTTTTAGTGTTGGTGGGGGAAGATCTCTAAAATAAGATGATCAGACCCAGGAGTTCCAAAAAGGTAAAAATGAGGGCTACTATGGTGGTAGCTTACATTTGGTAATACTGTCTTTAGTGTCCAAATAAAGCTTCTGAGAAATGATATTTCAATTTCATTCAGTTTTCTGGGAAAGTCCTTTTGAAGATCTGTGCAGCTTAAACTCCTGGTTAGGGCATATTTTTTCAGTAACATTTTAAGACTTTTTTGATTTATGAGCATGTGAGTACTGTGATGAGGTTTGTTCCTCCTTCTTTGTGAAGCCCCCAAATTAGGATGAGGGCAGGCCAATGACTGCATTTTTCTCAGAAAATGGGAACTTCTGAATCAATAGGATTATGCTTATTATATTCCTTCCAAGAAGCTATTGGGGCCACTAGGGGGAGATAGAAAGATTTTAAAAATAAGTGTTTAAAGTTGGGAAGATGGATTTATTTTTATTCTGCACAGCTGTTACCATTAAATCTGGGCTTCAAATCTTAGGGTTTTTTTTCTTATTGGTTTCTAACACCAGTTCCATCTCTGAGGTGGGAGGGAGGGAAGAGCAAACCATTGGGAGGAATAAAGTGTCTAATAGTGTTATCTACTCCATTGTAAGTTCCATACTAGGCTACCCCTATGCGGTGTTTTTCAGGTCACATCTGGAAAAAGCAGCTAGCAGCAACTCCAACTTGTACAGAAATGCAATTACATGGATTTTATGTGTTACGGAATGTCAATGACTCCATACAACTTGTGCTTAACTTGCTGTTTTAGTGGACTCCCTTTTTACAATGTCTCTGTAGGACTCTTGCGATCTATACGGACCTCATTTGGCCAGGCAGATTTATCAAAAGGAGGGCAAGAGTTGAAATTTGCTGAGTTACTTTGACTGTGGTTCTTGCAGTGCCACTGTGCAGAGCTGATCCAAGGATGCTCTTTGTTCCAGGTCTCCGCCTGGAGCAGTCCTAATTCCAGATGTATGTCAGAGATAGAGTTTTAGTGAAAATTAGGGTAGCTTTTATTGCCAGTCTTTAAAAGCCTTCTGGCTTAGTTTCATTTAGGAATGGTAAAACTTAGTACAAAATTCTAGTTATTTTTAGAAGAAGTTGGATGACGGATTTGATAAACATGAGATAACTCTCCAATAACATCTTGTAAAGAAACTGCCCTCACACTAATAGATTATGTCCTTAAACATTTTAGACTAAACTTTTTTAACTTCCTTTAACTTTTGCAGCCCACAAGATCTGTCCTCTCTTCCAAAAGACTCCAAAAAGTATTTTAGCTTAATAATGTTTTATTTTATACTCTTTGTGTAATTTTCAAATTCTTCCAAACCAATTAGCTGATAACATTGGTGCTTTCTTGAAAAACTATGAAAGTCTTTTGTGGCAGCTCTTGACACTTAACATAGCTCCTTAGGCTGATGGAAAAACCACACTTCAGGCTATTAGCAACAAATGCCTCCAGTGGTATTTCTCCGGAATTAGAGAATGATATATACAGTCATGCAAGTGCTCTAGACTTCCAGTTAGCTCATTGGTGTTCTTTTCAGTCCTTATTCCTGGAATTCATGAAAGCTGTATTCTTGGAATAGTAATATATGCCACCTTTATGAATCTTCCTCCTCTGATGTGTCAGTTTCTTTGAAATCCTTCTGCCTTTTATAGAGCTGATGCAGTCCATCCTGGGGAGGAATTGTTTTAAATGTGTAATTCAAGTAGGATTACTGTTCTGCGTTCGCTACTGTGGATCTACCATATGAATGCATTGTGATTTTGTGACATATAGTTATATGTGTAACCTCATAAAAGTATCTTTATTCCTCTATGGTAGTATGTCCAATAGTATCTGCACATTTCATTGAAATTGAAATTAGACATATTTATTTCTGTTAATCCCTGGTAAAGATTTATTCTTCCAGTGCACATTTACAGTCTAACTGAAAACACTTTGTAAAAGTGTTGCTTTGTATGTGAATGTGTTGGTGTTCACTGCCTCTCTGAGATTTCTGAATTTAATACACATTTTCCATCTGTGGCTTTCTTGATCTATAAGCACCATGAACACCTGGAAGATTTTAAGAATTAAACTAATTTTTTCACATTTAATAAAATTATGTTAGGATTTTACCTTGTTAGTCACATCTTCAATAACACCAGTGAAAACTTCCCAGTTTTGGTCTAGAGGCAAATACGAACTGAAAAGCAATGACATCATAGGGATCCTGGAAAATTCTTCTGTGTTCCAAGTTTAGAGCATTTAACAATGCTTATAACTGTCTCTCTGGTTAAGACACAGCCAGCTCATGTGCTGTACTCACATCTCATTCCTTTTCTACTAATTTGCTACTACCTATTGGTTGTACTACTGAAATTGTGGTGAGCCCTGAGTGAAGGGTGCCCAGATTTATCCAATACTTTTTCTCCCAGAACAGAACAAACCATCTGACAGACAGAAGTTTTTATTTTCATTAGAAATTGACACAACATTGAGTGTCCTAATGAGCCAGAGGCTGCTGCAAAGTGAAGGTAGCCTTGGGAGCAAAAGCACCTTTTACAAATCCTTTAAACATTACATTTCCCCCCCTTCAAGTCCCACTGTACATCATGTTTTTCTTTCATGGGACAGATAGATTTGACAGGTAGAGCTCATTGCTATAGTCTTAACTGGGAAGAACTGTAATACTCTTTCGGAAGAGGAGGCGATCCTGAGGGAACCTGGCCTGGGGTGACATTTGGTGACAGCAGTATTAGCTCGTGTCTCATCTCATCCTGTCTCTTTGGTCTGCCAGCACACTGTTTACATCCCTTGCTTCTGCTGGTGTTATCTTCTATGTTGCTACTGCTTTGATATGTTGTCTTCATTCACCTGCACCACACTTCTGTCTTCTTTGCCAACCAAACACCCCTGAAATCTGTATTCCCTGCTAACTGCACTAAGGAAGAAAACATTCTTAGCTGGATTCCTGGGCTTCCTGCTCCTGCCTACTTTGTAGTGCTTAGGCCATGTTATCAGAAGCAAGGACTCCTCATATTATGGATCTTGAGCAGCATCAAAAAGAATAATTTGGATCTTAGCAAATAGTAGCAACATTAGAGACTATGAGCGAAGAAGGGATGCTCTTATGGCTTTTAACTGAGTCTTCATTAGAGACATCTAAGATAATGTGGTAGTTTATTCTGCAATTAAGACTTTAAGAAAATATATTCAGCTTCCCATGAGATAACTGCTACAACATTTTGTGTCTGTTTTTGTGTCACAGATTTTAATGGTCGTGAATTAGGATTTGTCAGGGAGCACTGGATTTTTTTTAGTTTACTGTTTGACTCAGCCGTCTGTGTGGGCAGTGGTTCAATATGTCTTTCATAGCAGATCTCCAGTATCCCTTGTTTTTCACTCTATCTATATCCCCCTTTTGGAAGTAAAAAGCTTAAACTGCTGCTGCAGATTGCACTGAAGTCTAAGTAGTAGGAACAAAGAGATCTTGTGGGGATAGATTTTATATTCACGACTTTCAGTGCTGTGGCCAGAGAAAAGCTAGTAGGCTGACAAATGTGCCACCAGTCTGATTAATTTACCATTGCTGTCTGGATACATGGTACACGAACAAAATGGAACAAGGAGATGAACAAAAAGCTGAACTATAAATATCAATTGCTGGTCATATAAAAGATACGGGTCAAATTGCTGACAGTAGTAACAAAATGTGAAATTTCAAAGTGAAAGACCTTTGTGACAAGTCTAGGTCTGCTTTTAGGGCTGTTCAGGGTGGTGGGGTGTAATCCTTTGATTTCCAAGCCCAGGTGGACAAGTTATTTTGTCATGGGCTTAAACGTGCTAATATTCTGAAAAGTATTTTTGTGTACCCAGAAATCCTATTAAGTAAGGCTAAAATCTGTGCCTAAAGTCAAGGACATTTGAATGCTTCAGTGGTTAAGTCTGGGCAGCAGAACAGGACCTCCAAGCCTTACTGCTGGCTGTGTAAACTTTATTTGGTGGTGTTCTGTTGTCTATAGAGAAGCACAGCCTGCAATGATTTAAAGACTTTTTGTTTACGTATGAACAATTCTAGGTGTTAACTTCAGTGCACCCTTTAAACCTGCTTTGTATGGAAGCACCGTGGTATCAGAACACGCTCCCCAGTTAAAAATGGATTTCCTTTTTTTTACCATGGTGATATATACAGTGCATACATTTTCTTCCACTGTAGGTGGAATGTGTTCAGTTGGATTTCTTTGTGTCACTGCTTTGGTGAATGAGCCTTGGTGATCCTTACGGTGTGACTACTTTGTAGTTTGAAGTAAAGAGGTGCATTCATTGGAAAAATCATACTTGAATGTTTGCAAGCCCCTAACTTCCTGCTTACACAGGAAGTGTTACTAGTTTAGAGCCTCTTTTATAAGTGATTTCGTACGGTTCCATTTAGCTATGCTTGGTTATTGCTTGTCCTAACAGGGTAAATGTAGTTTGCACACTAGATGGTGGGGAAAAACAGATGAATACTGAAACAAAAAGAAAACAAAGTGTTTAGTGAATCTTTACTCACCACACAAATGATGCACTTTCTGTCATTGGTTTTCAGTCTTAAACCTGTGAATCTTACCTTTCCTTCCTGTGTTTCCCTTTCTGCTTCCTTGAATGGTATGCCAAGCCAGTCAGTAAGTACTGCCTAGGAATGCTATGGTACTTAACCGTATTATGCTACTGGAACAGCTGTAAATGTTTAACAAAGCACTCATTTAAACAATTCCTTAATCCAGTGTTAATTTTACTGCATTCATGCCCAATTCTACATAAAACAGTTCTATTAGAAATGCAAATAAAATGTGTTTCCTGCACACCTAAAACTATGAATCTTGTATGGATTTGGCACAAATATATATGCAACAATATTGTACATTCAAAATTTTGTTTGACTGTAATTTGTTACCTTTGAAGACTGAGTTATACTACTGATGGGGGGGATCTGTACCACCACATTAGGTTATCTCTCTAAAAGATTTTGGGCTATTATGTTTAATCAATCTGCTGAAAGCATCCTTGTTAGGGTGCTAAAATAAGTATGACGTTGGTTTTAAACCCCTCACAATGTTTACTATAAAATAGCTCAGTACTACAATTAGTGGTAAAATATGATTAACTTTTATTTTGGGGCAATGCTTTTACTCAGAGCAGTCTGTAGCAACTTATTAAAATAGTTATTTCTGTGTATTATTTTCCTCTAATGGAATATTATATGGAGAAGACAGATGAGGAGGCTAAAGCATATGAGGCTGAAACTGTTGATAATGTGTAAATACTGGGTGTATGCATCTCCTTCACAATATGCATATTTTTTAAATTGTTTGGAAAAGACTTTCCTTCATGTGCTATCAGTAGTTGTGAGTATTAATAGCTGTGGAATTGTGTAATTTTTTAATTCTGTGAGGGAATTAGCCATGCTATATTGTTGTAGCTGTTTTTTCTACCAGCCCTTTAGGGTGGCTTAATTAATTGTTAGATAATATAATTATTTTATTTTCATTTTGAAAAATGTTGATAATGCTAAAGATTTTAATTAGGTGTCAATTCATAAAAGTTTATACATATGTGAATGTGTGTTACAGCCTACATTACACATGTATATATAAATTCATGGTTTGGAAGTGCTTTATAGTTTATTTAAAATAGTGTTTTAAAAAGGATAAAAAGAAACAGTAGCTCTGTCATGCCTGATGTTAGGGAAAATTTATTTTCTATAGATTGTGGTCTTGAGGTTGGCAGACTTAAGTGTTTAAAAAAAAAAAAAAAACCCAACCAAAAAGAGTACGCACCAACCATAAGTTTGTGTTTTCTTTTTTTTTTTTTTTTCCCTGTGAACAAGGTATTTAGAAGCTCTTCATCTTGCTGGAATCTGTGGAGTCTAGTGAAGTGCAGGCTTACAGATTGGGTTTGCACAGTGGAAAAATTAAGAGGCTCCCACTTTTCCAGCTGCATATATGATCACAAAGCATGTATGGACTTAACTATCCTTGAAAAATATTACCCACCCATTTGTGAAAGTGGTTTGAAATGACTAATGGCTTCAAATGTTGGAATGAAGGAAGGAAAATGGTGAGAACAAGGACAAAACTACCCGGCACGTGTGTGCATAATCATTGATGTGATTTCATGAATCTCCCTTCCTTAAGATATCTGGTGTAGAAGTAGACAGAGAAGGAAAAGGGGAAACCAACAGGGGTCTGGAAGAGGAAATGAATGGAAAGAACATGTGGTCGGGTAGGTGTTTTGTGGAGCTACAAAGGTGCTTTCATGTGAGTTTTGCAAAGGAAGAGGGTCACAGGGAAGTTTTGGAGGAACACATAAATTGCAAGAGAAACTGAGTAAAAAAGGTTCCGTGAATAAGAAATGTATGTTGGAAGAGGTCTTGGAAATGACTGAGAGGTGAGACAATGGGATACTGAGGTCAGTGTCACAGCTTGAAGTGGGGAAACATACAGACTCAGTCTAAGGCAGTTCTTTAGTTCTTATTTAACTTAGAGCACTGAGTTGGACAGCACACGTGTTGAAAATTGCAGCTGTTCTCGGGGTGAACAAAGAGTGTTTTCTTCACTGGAGCCATAGGACATACCTGAGACTTGAAGGTCCAAGGGACTGTGAAAGATGTGGCTTTGAAATAAGAGTTGAAATTAGACACTGATATAAAAGGGTCAGACAAGCCAATGAAATAATTTTTTAACAGTAGAAAGAAGTGGTCTGATTAAACAAGGAATTCCTTTTCCTTAGTGTGTTTTTGATGCTTTGAGAAGGAAAGTGTTTTAACAGCCAACTGAAAAGTTATAGTGCTTGTAGGCTTTTTTTGAATTTACATATATTGTTTCATCTATTCACAGACAATAACATGTTCTATTAAAATTACAATCAGTGACTATATAATCAATGAGGAGGTTTTTTGTCAGATCGGTGTTTCACGTGCTGTGTCTTTTATGGAAGCCAATCAGTGACCCTACAGAGTAGTTTCAGTGGATGTTTTGATTGAAACTGCTGGTATGTTGTTAATACTAAGTCCTGCTGGACTTTCACTGTTGAAATTGAAGCTTGGAATGTTAAACCAAAATACATTTCCTTTGAAGAGGCTCTTACCATTTCCCCAGATGCTTATACAGTAGTGGCAGTATAGCTGTGAGTGCAGATTGCCTCTAGGGAAGTGGTCTGAATTGGGGAAAGGGAAGAAAGGGAATTGCAGTTTTACCAGTTCAATTTTCAGCAACACCCCAGAGAGGCATTGGCAGAAACTGATGTGAGCAAGTCGGTTTATAAGCTACAGAGACCTACAAAGGAGGCAACTCGAAGTCCCCTGAAGTTTTCTGCAGGAGCGGAGTCCATATAACATGGAAGTTATGAAGCACTTTTCAAAATATTTCATATTCGTTACTGATTTTTTAGTAAGTCTTCTCCCTCCTGCTGGCACCCTTGCTGCCTGCTTCACATGCTGTTTTCAGTAAATCTTCACTGTGTAAACTTCAGTGTAATGAAAATGAGTAATATGTCAGTTACTTTGCTTGTTCTTTAAGGTCAACAAAGTTTATTTGGGGCATTTCTAACTATGTTCAGTAAGAGCAATGACAGTAAAAATGTCATCATTTTCCTTATGAACCGTGAAACCAAACTAAATTGTAAAAATATGAGGGAAGATGATGTGGTATTAGAAGCCAAAGCCTACCATGCAATTTTGTTTAGAGAAATGCTGGAGGCTTTGAAATGTCAAATAGATTCCAGTTGTGTAATTTGAGGATCAAATTGTATTAACATCCATGCTTAAAGTAAAATAATATCATTTGTTGGCATGATTCCATTCATATTCAATAAAAGTGAGTTCATAAACGAACACAACCTTTTTCAATCAAGGTTTCAGGTAGATTTCAGAACCTCAACAGTTAGAATTTTGAAGGGAAAAATATCAGTGTTTTAGTACATCTTGGCTAATGTACTTTTTTAAAAAACACAATTATGATTCATAACCAAGCAGTTCAGATACCATTTATCCTTTAACATGCTCACATGTCTCCTGAACTTCAGTAATAATTGGTGCGTGTGCCTGTGGGTAGGCCTGCTGTAGTGTGTACTTACTGTACAGTTGCCATATACTGCATAAGCCTTCAAATTTGAGTTGTGATTATATGTCTGTGTCAAATAGCTTTTGTAAGGCACCTTTTGGAACTTACCCACATGCTGTCTATTAATAAAGTTCTCACTCTCTTACTGCTTTTGTTTCTTAAACTCTACCTAGCTTCCAATTTCTGTAGTTTTATTTTAAGAAGAATGTACTGATTTTCACTCCAGAATGCACGGGCAGAAAGTAGTCGGTGTTTTTGATGTATTATATCAAATTAAAGCTGCTAGACTTGAGTATGCGCCTCAAAATTCATTCTGTCTTACAAACCATCAGGGCTGGATTGGCAGCCCTGGAGAATAAAGAGGACATTAGAAGAAGCAGGTGGAGCTAGAGGAGTTCACACAGGTTTATTAACAGACAGTTCCAAGTTTGACTGCACCAAGATGTCATTAATTCTGCACATGGAAAAGAAATTTAGAAACCTGTTAAGAACCAGTCAAACTATGTTTGTAGTAATCATTGGGACATGCTTCTAGCAGAGTTCTTTGTGCTGGAAACTTGTCTCTAGGCTTAAATGAGGAAGACATAATACCAATCAGTTCTATAAAGCTTTTAAGGGTACATACAAATATGTATGATCTAGAAAATGATGAAAGAAGGCAGTTGGGGAAGGGACTAGTCACCTAGCTTAATTTAAAGGCAACCACACTTAATGTATTGCTTAGAGAACTTGGCACATCGCACCATCTATTGTTAATTTATTCAGACTTTACAATCCTTGTGGTTCTTGGCCACCTTTTTTGTTGATTTCAGTGTTTGAAGCAGGTGTAATAGGGACAAAATACCATCTTTGCAATGCTAATAATGCCCATAAAAACCTCATTTGCAACACTGATGAAGGCAAAATCTTGACTGCTCTTGGACAAAATACCAGTCCTGCCTAGTGTTTGGCTACTTCTTGAATATAGAAAATAGGCCAAGTTGAGTTTATAGTTTAACAGAGATGTGTAGTACAGAGATCAGATGACTGCCAGCCTCACTGGCTGTAAATGTACAATACATTTAGCAGTGTCTCTAGAAAGCAAACAGCCTTCGAGATAGGCAAGGATCTTAAACATTCCAATGTGATGTTTTAAGATACAGGATACATACAGGTAATGTCTGTAAATTCTGGGTTACACTTCTAAGTTTGCTAAGCATTTCTGACTGTAGCACAGTGCAGCAGGATGTTAGGTTATGCCTCCAGTTTAGCTTTTGCAGCTGCTTCAAAGCATTGATGCATCTCTGGCTCTAAATGCTATTCTTCCCTTTAGATAAAGATTTTATTACTTCTGTGTCCCTCCAGTACTTTTACCAGATATTAGACCAGGTCCCAGGAATAGCAGGGAATCAGCCAAATGCTTTTCTGATCTGATTCACATCTGGACACCATTCATATCACAGGTGCAAGTGGTGCCTCTGGTTGCCTTTATGAGGGTATTTCCAAACAAATGCAGAAGGAAAGGTGGCCTTTTTCTGTGGAAGTAAAAGCAGTCCAGAAGTAAACTGGAAGGCTGTGAGAAATAATGCTTTTATAAATTGGATTTCTTAAAGAGGAACTTTAAAAATGCAAAACCAAGTAGAGATGAACATTTTCCATTGATATGTATCCTGTATTTTACAATTTTAATAGTACCTTTTGGGTATTCTCTGTGATTTTTAGTATCTCTAGAAACAGTGTGTATTAAGTACATTGTGCACCAGTGGTTATATGCTAGTGCTATTCAACATTTTGTTTTCTTATTTTTTTTATTTTCAGATCACCTTTTGCTGCTGTCACAGATTACTCAGTAACAAGAAATAATGTCATACAGCTGTGTCTGGAACTAACAACAATAGTACAACAGGTATGACACCATCTGTTTAGCAGTTTATTCTTTCCTAAATTGTAAATGGCCATCACCTTCTTCACACAATTTTGTGTTACTCTGTCTATATCATTGTCTAACAAAAATAGAGGAATGCTAGTACTTCGTAAATGCTTGATAAAAATTCGTCTTTCTGGTTTTAGAATACTAGTTTGGCTTGTGCTATGTATATGCCTATGCATATCTCAGTAGTAAGATTTATCTTGAGTTCTCTATCATCACTATAAATTTGTGACATCTACTTGATAATTTGTATATTTAATTTCTTATATTTTGTCTTTATTTTTTAATTAACTCTACTTCAAAAAGTATATATGTCTTGGACTGTAGTCATCTGCTCTTTCATACAATTTATATAATCTATACACCTGTTAAGATGACACATGTCCTCATCAGGCTAGAATATTTTGAATTTAGTTTTGTACATCCTACTTTCAAGAAATTCACAAGTAGATGCCAAGAAACACTCAATGGGCTTCATTTAGGAGTATAATTTAGAAAACCCTCTCCACCCTTTTGTTGCTTCTCTGTGTGTAGTTTAAGTTCATCCCTATCTTTGCCTATTGTTCTGCTGAAACTGAAGTCTCTTTTGCTGCAAGTTCTAGGTAATGCTGATACCAAATTCTGTAGAAATAACCTAGGTAGTTAAAGTAGTTCTACTTTGCTGAACATTGTCACTGCATGCACGCATTTCTGAGCCCCGTCTGCTACTGATGACTGTCAAGGGCCTTGGTACCATCTTTTACCTTCAATTGACCATTCAGTGCAGCAGTGCCCATCATGTGGAGGGAAAAGGGTCCAGAGACGGTTGCCTCTCCTGATGGTTCAGTAATGGCAAAGGGGAGGGACCAGTGCTGCCAAACAGGTTTGAGGGAGTGTTTGCACTTATGAAGGTAGAGTGGAGAAAAAGGAAGAGAGTGGGCTAGATAGGATCACTGAGGAGAATTTTTCTGGGTTTCAGAAGCATCACTCTAAACTGAGCAAAGCTTAACTTCTCTTGGCATGACTTTGTGTGATGAAACTCTCCATTTTATAAAAGAAAAGCATTTTTCTCTGACTCTTTCATAAATGCATGCGACACTGTCAGTTAGTTGGGTTTGCCTCCCATTCAAGTTGAGGAGCAGTATTGCTAGTCCTGTGTGTTCAAGTTTGGGAAATGAAAGTTTCTCACTTCATTAAAAATAATAATTTTCCCTCAATTATGTATGGAGTTTTTGATGTGGAAATGGAGCATGAGCTCTTCCCTCCCCACAAGCCACGCAGTGAGGGTTCCTGTGTTCTAGTTTGTGCCCATTGCTCCTTGTCCACTGGGCGCCACTGAAGACTTTGGCCCCATTCTTTTGACACACACCCTTTAGATATTTATAAGCATTAAGTAGATCCCCTCTCATTGTTTTCTTCTCCAGGCTAAACAGCCCCAGGTCTCTCAGCTTTTCCTCATCAGAGAGATGCTCCAGTTTCCTTAGCATCTTTGTAGTCCTTAGTTGGAATCTCTGTCCCTCTTGAAGCATGATTTGCCCTGGGTGAATCTATGCTGACTACTCCTGATAATCTTCCTTTCCGCTACATGCTTAGAGAAGACTTCCAGAATGAGTTGTTCCAGGGATGGAAATGAGTCTGACTGGCCTCTAATTTCCTGCATCCTCCTTCTTGCACTTCTTGAAGACTGAAGTGGCATTTGCTTTCCTCCGGTCCTCAAGCACCTCTCCCATTCTCCATGATCTTTCAAATACGATGGAGAGTGGCTTAACAATAACATCAGCTGGCTCCCTCAGCACTCATGAGTGCATCCCATCAGGGTGCATGGATTTGTATGTGTCCAATTTGCCTGAATGATCTCTAACCCAATCCTCACAGACTAAGGGAGAGTCTTCCTTCCTCCAGACTTTATGTCAAGGGACTGGGGTTTCTGAACATCAGTCTTAGCAGTGAAGACTGAAGCAAGGAAGGCATTCAGTAACTCCACCTTCTCTGTATCCTCTGCCACCAGGATAACTACCTCATTCAGCAGCAGGCTCACATTTTCCCTAGTCTTCCTTTTCCTACTGATGTACTTGAAGAAGCTCTTCTTGTTGTGTTGTGCATTATTTGCCAGACGTAGTTCCAAGAGGGTCTTAGCCTTCCTCATTGCATTCCTACATACTCTGGCAATATTCCTATATACCTTCCAAGTGGCTGGTCCCTTTTGCACGTACTATATACTTCCTTCTTCCATTTGAGTGTATCCAGAAGCTCCTTGTTTATTCATGCAAGTCCCTTTCATCCTCCATTTGATTTTGAGCTTAAAGGAAGTGGTGCTTGAATATTAACCATCTCTTGTGGGCCCCCCTACCTTAGAGTCTTAACCCATGGGATTCCTCCAGGTAGGTATTTGAAGAGGTCAAAGTTAGCTCTCCTCAAGGTCCACCAGCACATCTCTCCTCATTGGCTCCTCCACCACCTGTTGTCACTGATGGCACTGCAGGAACCTCCTGATCTGCATGTGCCTCGCTGTGTTACTTTCCATCAAATATCAGTGTGATTAAAGTCCCCTAGGACCACCAGGGCATGTGATCCTAAGGCTACTTTCAGTTGTCTGTAGAAGGCCTCACTGATTTCCTCTTTTCTGATCAGGTGGCCTGTAGTAAATACCCACAACAGTGTCACCCTTATTAGCCTGCCCCTTAATCCTTACCCATAAGCTTTCAACACATTTATTCGTCCCCACTCTAGGCAGAACTCAAATACATTCCAGTTGCTCTCGAACATAAAGAGCAACTCCACCACCTCGCCTTGCTGGTTTGTCTTTCCTAACAAGTACGTCACCGTCCATGGCAGCATTTCAGCCATGCAAGCCATCCTACCATGTCTCCATAATGACAATGAGATCATGACCAGGTCTCGAATTCTTCCTGTTTATTCCCCGTGCTGTGTGTGTTGGTGTATGAGCATTTCAGAGACTTAAGCAAGCAAGAAGGTTTCCCCAGAGGAGTGCAAGAGGAACCACCATAGTCATACCCAGCCTTGAGGTGGTTTGCCTTCTGGCTTTCATCTCGGAAGGTGGCTACGGAACATTTGTAGCTGCAGTCCTGTCCCTCAACCACCCTGCATTCCCCACCAGGATTCTCACTTGTCACCCTGCCTCAAATGAGGACAGAGGTGCCAGTGGTGTGGTGGCGGCTGTGGAAGAAGTGCTCAGGCCTTTGTTTTCTTGTCTGCCTTTTGCATGATGCTTTTTTTTTTTTTTTTTTGTTCCTTTTTTAAAATCTGTTGTCCTGTAGTTTATTGTACCCTTGTTGAGCTGTGAGAAGGGGTCAGTACTCTGGGGAGGGAAGCAGGGAGTGCATCCCTTCCCATTGGCCAAACTGCTCATTTTCCATAGCAGTAGCTGTGCATGACTATCTAGTTTTTCAATTGAGGGGAGGAGCCACCTGAACCATTTTCATGTGTCCACTGTTAGTGAGAAAGTGAGTAAAATATCAACTGCTGCAATATTTCCCTGGCATTGGCTCAATATCAGTTCATTTTCATATAAATTCATACCTATCCATGATACTGCTAATTCACTGTGGTGTAGGTAAATATTTCTTTATGTATATTTGTCAGTGTGAATGAGAGCAAATGTTACTGTTTAATACCATTGGAGAACAGCAGTTTTATCTTTCCCAAAACTGACATGATTCCCCAGTCAGGAAGCAGTTCAGTACATGAATCCATACTTTGAAGTCAAAAGGAGCATTTATGTGCCTAAATGTAATCATGCTCTGAAATTAAATTGGGCTATAGTCAGAGAATGATAATGAAAAATTCCATTAGTAGTCCCAAACACATGTGGTTTGGTATCTACTAAAAACAAATGCATTCCAGTGTAGCATTTCAAAATTACTTCACTGAGTTTTTCTTTTGTATGATCACTGAACACACTGATAATCCTCATTGTGCTTTCTTAAGGCTGTAAATTGAATGTTTCAGTATCACTTTAGAATTTTTTTCTTCTGTCTCTGAATCTATTTTCTTTTGTATGCAAAGCACTTTATAGTAGCTCACTAACTGATAAGAATTTATAATGTAATTAATATTTTGTTTATTGAAGACCTTCGGAAGGCAATGTTACAATTGTTCATAATTGTACAGATTTTTATAAAGCTTAATGGTTTATTAAATATACACTCTGTACATATTCTTATACCTTTGTTTTTTAAAGACATTCATACAATTTAAAAATAGAATTCCAGTATTCACCTCAGTAACTGAGTACCAGCAGGATGGAAAACTGGTTGGTTTTTTTTGTGTTAAGTTACTGCCAACATTCAGATTTACTAACCAGAAAATGATTCCTTAGTCAAAATGGAGGGGGGAAAATCTAAAATTAAGCTGGCTTGTTGAATTATTTTTCCCATTTGGGGACTAATTGTAATGTCAGTGTTTCTTCATAGCTTCCCCCCTGAGCTGAGTTTCCCCCCTACCCTGTTATCAGTGCTAAATGGATAATGAAGACAAAAACAATGATAGAGCTATGTCTCTCTTATAGGTACAAAGTCTTAAGAAAATCTATTGAGTGTCTATGCTTTAACCTTTAAATAGTTTGAAAAGTTGGAGTTATAATACCTACTTAGAGACAGATGTTGCAATAAAATGCAGAATGACACATACTTTGTTCTAACCATTTTATTTTCTGTAAGTGTTGCACATTGTCCAGGACACAACTAACAGGCTAGTGTGAAGTGGGTATTTTCCAGTGGAAGCAGGTCCCTCAGAGCACTGCAAGTTATTATTGTAACCTGCTTTGCATTCACACTAATCATCTTCTTCTATGCAGCTGTTTTATTTTGGCTTTGGGATTTTTTTTTTACTACCCCTTAGGACTTTAGAATATTGTTTCATAGGCATTTCCTGCAGGTTTTCACTCTTAATACCATCTTCCTTACTGATGGCTTATTTAATCCAGGGTTTGCATTCTTGTTTCTTTTATAATCAACTCCTCCCTTGCAGAAGACCACTGGAGGGTAAATGAATAAATAAATAAACCTGAAGAATTTAAGTAACAAATCCCTGAGATTATCTTGATTTTTGCTACCATTGCCTGGCAGTCTCTGCCTTTCCCTCTTACACATACCTGCCTCCCTGTAGGAATCAGAGGCTGAGCATTACCTGTATTCTCTGTTTACACTGCAGTAAGTAAAAATGGCCTGTTCTTTCTTGATGGTACAAGATAGGTGTTAAAGTGATACGGGTGTACAGGTTGAGGGGCGTGTGTTTGTGTGTGAAATTGTTTTGGGTTGTGAGGTTTTTTTCCCTTTTTGATTAATTCATTAATTTAGATTTGCGTTGACAGAATTGTTCCAGTTACAAATGCACATAAGGAATAGCATGAGTGACTGACTTTATGACATTCATGAAAGTCTTGTTGACTAAAGCTCCTGCCAAGAACTGGTGCTTTTAAGTGTGCTTGTTCTGTTTTAGAAAGGTAGCAGTAGCTGCAATTGTACTGTAAGGAATAGAAGATCTATTGCTTTCTTATGCAGTCTGTAGGTAGCTTTTATTATCATTCTCAACGCTTTTATTCCTCAGGAACCCATTAAGGTTTCACTAAAGAAGGTTTCTTCTTTAGAATTAAACCCTAGAAATCGTGGGAATAGCTGAAAAGTCTGATTTTATATTGGCTTTGTAAGTTATCGGATGTCTAAAGAAAACTTTACTGCTAAACACCGTACTTCTTCTTATTGCTGTTTAGTAGTGATCATTAGGAGCACTCGTCACTTGTTTTTTACTTTCTTTAATCAGCTTTCACAATGATTTGCTGTGTTTATTTAGTTTTAAAACCACTGATGTTTATCTCACAGCTTTAATGTCTTGTGGGATTTACTTAGCTAGATGCTCCAGCAGCAGCATAGCTGTAGGCCTGTAAATACTCCTTTATAAAAGCTTCACTGCAATTACTTCTCTGCCTAAACACCTTTTGGAAGAGGGACTACGCAGTAGAAACAATTCTGTGTAACAGGAGTGGAGATGGAAAGCACTCGCAACACTTGGCTGAAATGGATCTGGCTTGCACTGTTGTCACAGAACCTACTTTTGGCATCATCTGTCTCACAGCAACATTTTGAGGTAAACTCAGATTTTGCATGATGTGAGGTGAGAACCCAAGTGATGCAGTTTGGGAGCTGGTAGCCAGGATGTAAGATAGCTAGGAAAGACCCAAGATAACCATCTACAAATACTCTGATTTACAGGCACCTGAGATTTTGAGCTAAAAGCTCTAATAGAGAGTGCATACAGCAGTGCCCTGAGCACTGCCTCATCTGAGAGATTAAGAGTTTATTCCCCATTTAAAGGTGTCTGAGATTCAAAAAAGTGTCCATATACTCCATGCTCTGAAGGACTGACTCACTTCCCATGCTAGAGGCATAATCTGTGTTGGGCTTCCAACCATTGCTATCTTTCAGTTAAAAGAGATTAAAAAGGATCACAGATTATTTCTTGAGTAATGCACTATTTTTGTATGACATTGTTTTTGTAACCAAATGACTGTAATTTACACAATGAATGTTTCAAATACTAATTTTCACCGAGAACTTAAGTGCAGGCTTGTTTTCCAGTTTAAAGGATAAAAAAAGGATTTACTTTCTTAGTTTCCCACCCCAACTCAATATCCAAATGCAATAATATAAAATGATCCTACTCAAAAATGTTTCTATTAATTTTGTTAGGACAACAGCAAATACATTAATAGAGAAAAATAATTAATTTGCTTAGAAATATTGTTACAAGGTATCTCTCAAATATATTTTTCTATCACAGTTCTTCACTTTTGTTTTTAAGTCCTAGTTATTAAGGACTTTAAGGACTCTATAAATATAGCTTTAAAATTTTAGGTCATACTAGGTAACTAATTATCTCAGGTATCTTTAGCTCATAAACTGACTTTAATAGTTTAGTGGTGTGAATGTTTGATTGGTTCCTCATTAAAGCTGCTTTGCACTTCCAGGTTGTTGGGATTTTCAAAGCAGCATGTGTTTGAAGGAAACAGTTACATATTAAATTTTAAATTTCTAATTTAAATTTTCAACATTATTCCTTCCACCCTAACTTTGTTATCAAATGCTTGCGGGAAAATCTTTGTTGGCCTACCTCCCTCCCTACTTTTTAAAATAAAAATACTTCATGCTGAGGAGGCCATATTCTTGGAAGCTAAAATATATGTGTGCATAGTACACTGTATATACAAAATGCCCCATTTTTTATAAGTGTACAAGTAGGGGGGTAAATATACAGGTAGGTAGCTAAATAGATTTGTTGAAAAGTTAAAAATATAATATCCGCCCCCTCCCCCCCCCCCTCCCCGAAAACAATACCTAGGCTATATCTGCCTACAGTACATGGAATCCAAGTGGTATTCATGAGTGTTATAACTCATTGCAAGTAACACTGACAGAAATTTAGACTCACCTTGTATCCTTCAAGTGCTGCTCTTAGGGAGATTTTTCTGTTGCATAAGGTTCAAACAGTGCTCAGAAGTAGTGGTGTTTCAGAATATGTATTATCCTGTGCCGTTGTTTTCTTCACATTTAGAAGTCAATGTATAATGTATAAAGTAAAATAGAATTTAAAGTATTGTTGGAAATATAAGTGTTGTTTGTTTACAAGAAGCTATATCAAAGTAGTTTCAAATTATGCAATTTAGAAACATTTTTCTCTTTTTCATAGAAGAGTAACTTATTTCTCTCTAGCACATTTTTATGGAAAATTTTAGATGTAATTTAATGTAATGTAAAAAGTGCCTAAGATGGTTAACATTGATGCCATTTTTTGATTCCGGTGGTTTATTTCTTCTGCTAGATTTTTGGTTTTTCCCCCTTGAAATTGGCTTACTTGTAGGTATATTGTTGTCATTTAAGTTCTTAAGTCCTTTCTGAAATGGGATTATGCACTGAATAGCTCAAAGGTTAAAATGTCAATAATAGTCCACAGGCATATGAACGACCACTAAAAATAATTTGATGCCTCATTAGCTGTCACTGAGATAATGCTGTAAAGAGGGCTTTTCCCTAAACTTTTGTAGTCTGTGATGTGACATTTTCAAAGAAGCTTGTGAAGCCACTGCATGCTTTAATAAAAACCCATCCTATAAAGTCCTGTGAATGTTAGCTATGTTTTCTTTTCCTTTCTTAGTGAAAGCAGTTGCTTTTTCTCATAGAAGAAAAAAAAAAGGCAAAAATCCTCAAAAGATTGATGAGTACATAAGAAGTTTAGTGACCAGAAAGCAAAAATAGGTTGATATTGTCTTGTTTGGTTTTTTTCTGTTTGGTTGTTTTTCTTCCAGATTAATGATTGACAACCTCTGAACATGGGGAAAATGAAACACAAAGCAGAATAATTTGTGGAAAAAAGAACAGATTTTCTGATGTGGCATAAGCTGTTCAATTTTTTCCAAGAAAAGGAACCTCAGTCAGTCAAGTTGACAGTGAGAGTCAGAAGGTGTTGAGTTAATTCAGGTACTCATGGAAGTGAAGCAGAAGGTAGCAAAAAGTTGGAAGAAACTGAGATAAAGTGTAGATGGAGGGGAAAAAAAAATGTGGTTTAGTATCTCATATGTTTCCTTCAAGTAAAACCTTTTTTGTTAGACTGACTGTTGTGGGCACTGTGTCAGTGCATGTTGAGTGTCATTGCAGTTTCCAATTGAATAGAGGCAGGCAGAGGATATGCCATGCTTCCTGTGTAATTCTTCATAAATGCTAAATTTAATCATTAATGATGATGGATTAAGATTATGTTGGTCATATCAGTAGAAGTGAAGTCTGAGACTCATAATTTCTTTTTACTCTGTAAACAGATTTCCCTTTCCAGAGTCAGTACAGTCTCTGTAACCATGTTCAGCAAAGCTGGATTTCACTTCAGTATCGTGCATTGCAGAAGCTATGTGTTGCTAAGTAGCTGGTAGAAGCTTTGAGAATTAAAAAGTGTAGGGTTAATATTTATTTTAGGACTGTAATATGAGGTATATGTGTTTGCTTAGATTCGTTAAAAATGCATCAAGAATTTCAGATGATCCAATATGAAACACTCAAGTCATAGCTGAGCCTGAAATGCCATCTACCTAAATATCATTACTTGTTCTCAAATTCAATTAATCTTACTCCTTTGTTGGCAGAGTAACCATCTAGGTAGTATATGAAACAAGAAATATTTTTTCTGCAATTGTGTTTTATAAACCTGCTTTTTCTCTAGTACTGTCATGAAAAACAATTCTGAAGTGAAAAAGTAAGAAGTTTTTTACTTCCAAATGGTCTTGGAAGTGATGTTGAAAGCTTAATAACTGCACACCACTTTGTGCTGCAGACTCATTTTTGCATGTTAGTAATAAAAGATTAAGTTTTGAATGTGTGACACTTATTCTTCTGAATTAGAGGTGTGGAAAAAAAGGCTGGTTTGACTTTGTTTTTTGTCCTTTGTATGCAACATCTTTGCCTCATTTCTAACTTCTCATCTATTGATAGTTTCAGTGGATTTTATTTTTTCCTGCTGAGAATGTCACTGCATAGAGAGATCACCCCAAGAGCTGAAATTCAATTTAGACCATGTAAGCACTTAGATTCTAGCAGGATATATGAGCAAGTATATATGTGATTTTAGTCAGTGCTAAAATACTTGCTATGGTTTCTGACCTAGTGGTATACCAGCTCATTTTAGAAACAGTGTAGCAGGAAGAAGAGTTACTCTCTATATGCAAATTAAGAACTAATATGTGACCAGATCCCAAAGGAAAGCAAGATGATCTCGTTTACAGAAAGGAGGGTAGAAATAATTGGAAATGGAAAATTACTTCAGAAAGATAGAAGAAAAGAGCTTAGTGTACACATTGCATCTCTCCTAATCCCGAGGGCAGTTTTTCCCAGTAGTTGCTTGATCTGTGGGTGATTTATGTAAGTTGTATTAAATTTTTTACATGAAGTATTCTGTTACTATGGTGATAGGTGCCACTCCATGCAGATTGTGTAAATAAAATTAAGGCAATTCTTTGTACTCAGTAAGCTGGGTAATTGCTTTTAGTTTGTACACAGGGGTTATGAACTTGGAGAACTGCAGGTTCATTAAATTCAGGGAATGGCTCTAGACTTTCAGAAGCATTTATGTAGGTTGCATAGGAAATGTCCCTTTTATGTAGCATTATTTAAAAGCTTGCATTCTATTTTTCACAATAGAGAGGTTTTTTCTCTTCCCATAGTCTTTTAAGTGGAGTGTACTCACCCTTCTGTTTGCTCCCATCTCTGTTGGTTCTTACATATGTTTCCAATGGGGGAGGACAGAGTGGGTTGCTGCATTATACAGATGAACTCTGTCTTCAGTGTGGAGGGGCAGGAAATAATAATAGAGCAAGGATACCATAGACCCAGTGGCAAGAAATAGCAGGGTATTGAATAATTGTAGCGTTAAGTGGGAAAGAAAGTAAATATTTCTGAACAGCAGTGGGAAGAAAATCGACAGGATTTGTGTGGGAAGTGATGAGGAGTCGAAAATGGCACCCAGGTTGTGAGCTTGTGGGACATAAGGTGGTGGAGTTGTTGACAGAGATAGGGAAAGAAGCGGGGAAGCAGGGCGGATTTGGGAAGAAACGTGATTTCAGTTTTTCTGCATACTGCGTTAAGGCTGGTGGCAAATATCCAGAAGGAGATTCTGAACTGTGAATGTGAACAGAAGGGACAAGAGATCTGTGACTCATCCGCACAGAGATGATAATTAAAGCAGCATGATTTTAGGAGGCTGCTGAGCAATAGGAAAGAGGTTGCAGAAAAGGGGACAGTTGAGGGTAGAACTCCCTGGGACTGTGGCATTTGAAAGGAGGAAGAACAGCCATGACAGGAGCAGGTCAGTGAGAAGAAAGTCAGGGAAAGTACATATTGTGGACCAACCACTTTGAAATACAGTCTAGGTTTTTAACAGTAGCTGTGTAATTTTAAAAATTCATTTTGTATGGCAGTAGCCAAGGATTACCTTTGTAAGCACTGTGTTGTTGCATAGCTTAAGAGGAACTTGTTATTGCATTCTAGGTAGTGAGACAGGAAAAAGGTATTTCCTCTTCCCCTCTCTCTGTTCCAAACATTTGTAATTGGCAGTGTCCTCAGGTCCCACACCTCTTCTATCCAAAGTCCTGCTAGACCTCTCAAAAAAAAGATGTGGTAAAACACCACTAGAAACCTCTTCTGATTTCATGCTCTTCATTCTTCACTTGTTGCCTGTTCTTCAGCTTCTGTAGCTTTGGGGGTACTTAAGAGTTTTTTTGTTTCATGTCTTGTGAAGGGGCTTTGGAAGGGAGGGGGTTGAACAGAGTTGTAGGTATGACAGTTTGTATTTTATTATTCCAGTAATTACCCAGACATACCTGTAAATCACAGTGTGAGCAGAGTTCCCTAATATCCTTACATTTTCTAATTGCCATGCTCTATAGAATACAGCATTTTTCCATACCCTATACTATATCAATCAAATTTATTGTTTCAAAGCTTGTTTAATTGTTTAATCCTGACATCAGCTGTATTAGATATACTCTCCATGCATTTTCTTAATAGTGAAAGGTTAAATTATTTAACCTATCTTACTATTGTAACTGCTTGGAAATTATGTACCACTGTCCTGGTCTGAGAAAAGTGATGAAGGGTAATCATAAAAGAAGGTACTATGAAAGCTATAAAACTTTTCCCTTCTTCATTGAGCAATAGAATAAGAGGGAATGGATTCAAGCTACAACAGAGTAGGTTTAGACTGGACATTAGGGAAAAAAATTTCACAGAAAGAGTAGTTAGACACCGAAATAGGCTGCTCAGGGAGGTGGTTGAGTTACCATCCCTGGATGTGTTTAACGGTTATTTAGATGTGGTGTTGGGGGACAATGGTTTAGGGGTGAACTTTGTAGAGTAGGGCTAATTGTTGAACTTGATGATCCCAAGGGTCTTTTCCAACCTGAATGATTCTATGATTCTATATGTTGGCAAAGCTTTAGACTTTGTCATCATTGTTGTTGAGGACTTTTGTGAAAACCTTCAGAGACAACGTCAGCAAAACTCAGTCTTAAGGCTCTTTTGCCATAGCTGAATTGTACAGAATTCAAACCAAATGGGCCTTTCCAGAGCCAGTGACAATTGAACAGGATCAGAGTGGGCTCCTTGAAGACAGAAAAACTTATTTTTGATAGTGTGGTGCTGAGGCTGAAGGGACTGGCAGTTATGATTTGAGCGTTCTCAAGTTAATTTTTTAATTTTTTTTTTATTATTCCTAATCAGCAAGACTGACAAACCATCCATTTGACATATACTGGTATTAAAGGATTCAGTTACAGTTTTAATCAATTTGAGAAGCAAAGGGATTTAAAGAATGGCTTGGCTTAATTCCATCCAATGGCTACATTGCTCAAGAGAGATTTTATGCCAAGGGTTTGGCAATGTGTGGGAGCCTGAACCTTCTTTTAGCAATCATGTAATTAATTATTTTTGTTATAAATAGACAACTGGAGTTACATAGTTTAGAACATTGTGTGTGACTTCAAAATGATGGTGACAGCAATTCTGTCAGGCACTGAAGCAGTACATAAAATCTAGCTGTAACCCTCTTAAAACTAGACATGGAAGATGTGTGGGATTGTTCATTTCATTTCATTGCATTTCCCAGGCAATTTCACTGACTGCTTTTAAAATTGTGTTCCTATCATTGCCTACATTTTATCGGCAGAATACTGTTGAAAACGGTGCAATATACACAAACACACACATGTAATTTACCTTCATGTAAATTCAGTTGGACTGCAGAGGAAAACAAATTAAAAAACTGAAGAAGTTCCACCAGAAGTAGCCTGAAAGCTACCCCAAGAATGAATGCTCTCACAGTAAGCTCATGTTCTTTGCAAGTTGCTCCAGTTGACTCCACCCCTCTAACACCATACAGCCTGCTCTTGAGCAAAGCTACTAACATGAATTCACAAAGGACATTTTTGGGCTAACATATTGCCTGAGAATCAGATCTGGTTTTTGTTCTTGATAATCATGTAACTGGCTTCTGTATCAGTTCTAGGAAATTTCCTTGTCTTGGAGGAAAAAATAAATTAGGATGACTAAATATACATGAACAACTAAGGAATTCCACTGAATAAGAAAATACAGTGGAAGAAGTCCATGTCCTCTCTTGAGCACTCTGATCTAAGGCTTACTAGAAATGCTGAAATGTTGCTGATTTGTTGCTGATAGAACTAATAAATATATTTCTGCAATTATCCCTTTTGGTATCCCTTATGTATATAATTTATTTTCTGAGGTAACATAACTTCATTCTGAGGATAAGTCATGGAGTTAACAGGAAATTAAGACTATCAAAAAGAGGGCAAGAGGGCAGTGCAGCAGCTGCCTTAGAGTATGTGGCAAAACCACGAGTAAGAGGAGTAGGAGTAATGTTAGTATGTTTCAAGATCATATAGCCTGCAAGTACCCTGAGAGGAGAAATACTTGACAATTAATTGCAATAGGTAATTTGACAGTTTGCCAACTTAGACTTGTAAATAAGATCATATATATGCAAAATAGAAATGTTTTCTGCTAAATATTATCCTATAGTTACACTACTGGAGAACTTCATGAATGTTTTTTCCCTGTGGGATATATGAGCAGGAGGATGAGTTGGCAGGTTTTCTAGATTTCATTACCTCACACTTTTGAGATTTAATCAACTTGGGTGCAAAGAAAAGGACTAAAGAATAAGAGGTGCTGGTGTAGTTAGCTGACCCCATTCCTCACTTCTGTGAGATACTAATACAAGTGTTTGAAAAGAAGGCAATAATAGTGAGAGGAGAATAAAATGGAAAAAATAAAGCATAATAAACATTGCTTTTGAAAAATAAAATCGACAGATATTTGGGGTTTATGCATTTGGGTTTTATATATATTATATATATTGCCTCGTGAATTGTTCTATCAATGTCTGGGGCAAGGTGGGGTGAGAAGTGTATATTTTGCAGCATTGTCACCAGTCATTTCTGTCTAATTCAGTGGGTTTAAATATATTTCATTATTACTTTTGACATTATAATAGGATCTTTGCAGAGAAAACTTGTAAATTTTGTAGAAATAATGCAGAATTGTGCTTATGAATGTCAGAAGTTCTGGAAGAAATGTAAGTGATGCCTCTCAGTTGCAGTTTAGCATAGATCTTGCTAGTCTTAAAAATAGGGCTTAAAATTATATTGGGATTGTAAGTGCAGAAGAACTCTCCCTGATTGTTGTGGTTTGTTCTAGCTCTTTCTATCTTTCTACCTTACTGCCTTTTTTTTTTTTTTTTTTTTTTTTACTTCCAGTTTTAGACCGCATGTTTCATTTTTTTTAGCATCTTAGCCTTGTTCCAGCTGCCTCTACAAAGTTGCTTTTGCCATTTTTGGCGAATAAAGCAGAGCTGGAAAGAGTGACCGTGAAAATCTGATATTAGTAATTAAGTTGTTCCATCATATTTCCCTTTTATTTCTCCTTCTCAGATGATACTGTCACTTTTTCCTCTCTGAAACTGCTAGTCACCAATATTTGACTACATCTTCAGGAAGTACAAATGAACACAAAACTGTTTTTGTTACTTTATTAGCAATCTGCATTAATAATCTTTTAGAAAATAATATGCATTTAGAAGACAAACTTATGTTGTTTCAGATGAAGTTTTGTTTGTTTGGTTAGAGGAAGATCATGTAGCTTAGCTTTACTTATGGTCTGTCAGTGAATATATGGAATCATAGAATAATTTTGGTTGCAAGAGACATTTAAGATCATCAAGTCCAACCGTTAACCCAGCACTGCCAGGTTGCCAATAAACCATACCCCTCAGCACATCCTTTAAATATCTCCAGTGGTGGGGACTTCCCCCACTTCTGGGCAGTCTGTTCCACTGCTTGACAACCTGTGTTCTGTGAACAATTTTTTTCCTAATGTCCAATTTAAACATGCCCTGGCACAACCTGAGGCCATTTCCTCTTGTCCTATCACTTGTTACTTGGGAGAACAGACTGATCCTCACCTCGCTACAACCTCCTTGCGGATAGTCAAGAACAGTAAGGTCTATTCTGAGCCTCCTTTTCTCCAGGTTAAACCACCTCAGTTCCCTCAGCTGTTCCACGTAAGACTTGTTCTCTAGGCCTCTCACTAGCTTTGCTACCCTTCTGTGGACCCTCTGCAGCACCTCAATGTCTTTCTTGAAGTGAGGGACTCAAAACTGAACACAGTACTCAAGGTGTGGCCTCACTAGTGTTAAACTCAGGGGGACAACCACTTCCTTAGTCTTGCTGGCCATGCTGTTGCTGATACAAGCCAGGATACTGTTGGCCTTCTTGGCCACCTGGACACACTGCTGGCTCATACTCAGCTGATTATTGGTCAGTACCTCCAGGTCCTTTTCTGCCAGGCAGCTTTCCAGACACTCTTCCTCAAGTCCATAGTGTTGCCTGGGGTTGTTGTGACCCAAATGCAGGACCTGGCACTTGGCCTTGTTTAATGTCATACCATTATCCTCGGCTCATGCCAGCCTGTCCACATCCCTCTGTAAAGCCTCCCTACCTTCATGTGGATCAACAGCAGAGCCTCCTTTTGCTGTTAATGTATTGATAGAAATACTTTTAATTGCCTTTTATGGCAGTAGCCAGATTAAGCTCTATTTGTGCTTCAGCTTTTCTAATTTTCTCCCTGCATAGCCTCATGGAGTCTTTGGAGTCCTCCTGAGTGGTGGCCCCTTCTGCCATAGGCCTAGAAAAGGAGTTTCCTTTGGTTCCTTTGTTCCAGACAAAGCTCTCTGTTCAAACAGACCAGTCTGTATGTGTGAAGTTGAGAGAATAAACAGTAAAATATCTCCTCCTTGCTGTATCTGTGTATTTCATTTTAGAGCTAATCACAGTATTGTTTCACTCAGTGAATAGGAAAATGTTAGCTTGTGTAGGAGTAAAACTTGGTTGCAGAATTTTTGTACATTCCTGCTTTTCTAAAGTAGAAAAAAGTTGATGTTAAACTTGCATATGATCTGTTTCTTACCTTAATTGCAATGTTTTGATTCTGTGGTTAAACAGATATTTAAGAAAATTTTTGAGGAGTAAGATATGGGCTTGTTGTCTAGGTACAGGAGGAAGAGGTGTTCTCCAGCTGTGGGTGGTATGTTATTAAGAATACAAATTTATTTCTAATTGCATAGTTACTGACTCTTTTTATAGTTCTCAAGTGCTTTAAGCTCTTTTAGTTGAAATGAAATGGGTATGAAAAAGCAATAATTGCAAATGGTAAATGCCCCCAGTAATAAGTATTCAGCTTATTCAACCTAAGGGATGTTTGAAGAGGGTGGGCACAGTTATCCTCAGCATTTGCTTAAAGGTAAAGCATAAAGCAATGGAGTGACTTAAAAATTCTAAGGGGAAATAAACTGTTTGCTCTGAAAGTGACATGTCAGTTTTGCTCTTGGGATCATTCAGAAGCAGACTCGGACCTCATCTCTAGGGATGGCTGGAGGAAGTAAAAATGAGCTTGCAGGGATCAGCTTGGTGACCTTTTCTAGGTTTCCTTGAATCCTAGACTTCAGGGCTGTTGTGAGCTGTGCCAGCATGGATCTTTGCATTCCTGTACATTTCCCCGAGTTCATGCTTGAATTATGTTTAGTTGGATGTCATTCATGTATGGAAAAGTGTATTTTGGATTTTGTTTTTTTTTTTTTTTACCTAAGCATTGTGTTTGCTCTCCTCCAGTTTTTCTATCTTCTATGGTTTACTAAACTGTAGATTTTTCCATTGCCTGAATATGAAGATGTAGCATCAGTAATCAGCTGTCTACTATGTGGTGAATTCAATCAGCTAGATTTGTAGGGAATTGTGTGTTGAGTAAAGAATGTAAGGGTGAGACCACCTGCCCCTATACATAGACTAGAGGCCTGAGAAGTTATCCACTTGCTTTACTGTCTTTTGTATATTAGGAAATATATTATTTTATATATATATATACTCTTGTTTTGACAGAAATAAACATATTTCTTTAGCTTCCTTCATGACTGCGTGGAAGAGTTTAATTTCAAAGATGTAGCAGTGTCTCTGTTGTTTACTAATTTTCTGGTTGTAATAAACCTCTACTGCATTTAAGAACCCAGAATGCTTCTTCCCTTAGTAGTGAGATTTCTCAACAGTATCCTCTTCAAGCTGAATGTTTAAACTTATAGTAAACTCTTCCTATTACCAATGACATAGTAACGTCTGCTTAAAAGCACTTTGTTGTTGGGTTGGTTTTTTTTTTTTCCCTTCAATTTAAATGTTGAAATCCCTTCCTGCTATTTTTGTAAAATGATTCATAAGAAACCATGCAGAACATAGATGTATCCAGATTGAAAATGTTACATACCCTCCCACATATAACAATGAAAAGTGTGTTTTGCTACTAAGATTGCAAATACTTCATTGATGTCTGCATATAATTAAATGTGTTAGGTTTTCTTTCCGGCTGTACTTCCTGGCAAATGTTTCCTGAATGCCAGCAGCTGTTATTACGAAAATACTCCTTGATCAACCTGCTGCTACTGCATAGGTTGCTTTATATAAAGCTTAAGAACACATTGGCTTTTCTTGTCTGAGTAACATTAGAAGCATTTCATGGATTAAAAGTTAATTTTTTTAAAAAACAGGTGCAAATAACAAAGTTGGTTTTCTAGCAAAATAAACTGATTTAAAAATGAGACTTAAAACATGAAAACGTAGTCACATTTTTCATGTGGGTTATTAGGTAAGATATAAAGCATCTGTTCTGAACAGAGCTTGCACTTATTACCGTAAAGCTACAGCATCTGATGAACTTTAAAAAGAGTGTTTCTTTCACCAATGTTGATTGTATTTCATGTGCACTCTACCTTACTAATTCCATTTCTCTATATCCACTGAGATTTTGGCCTGTCAGAAAAGCTTTCACAGCTGCCAACCTCCCATCTGTTAGTCTTGCTTATAGAAACTACCTCACATGCTATGTAAGGTGACAACAATACACATCCAGTCCCCAGCAGGCTGTATGTAATAAGATGGTCCGACACAAGTTCCCTGTCTATTTTGTATTCCAAATTTGTCTTCCCTCCCATTGCATACAGTGTTATAAACAACCACTGGTTCCCTTTTCTCTTCTTCCTTCTCCCAGGATTTTCCTTGTCTTCTTTGGCAGGGTGTGTAAACACATCAGTTCAGCTCAGCGCAGCAGGAATTGTTCAGCGTAGTTTTCTTTCTTAATTACTTAAGACTACTGATGGTACCTCTGGTTTTCAGTGTTACCACTATAGAGGTGGTTACCATTTTTGCCTGTGGTCAGGGACTGCTGGTTGAAGCCACTTGTCTGGCATATATATGACTAGCTGATGCGTGCCAAAAGGATGTAAAGTGGAGGAAGATCATTATCTGCCTCGAGGAAGGAAGCAACAAGCACTAGTGAATAAACATTTACCAGTATTTCCTTTCTGTTGTAGCTTCAGACTTTGGTTCTATGTATCTTTCCATTCGCTTGAGACTTAAAAATCTTTGGTTTCATCCTAAAGACTTTTCAATTCAGTTTAATTCTTTTTAAGGATGAATCTAGGAAAGGTGAATGATTGGATCAATTTAACCTGCCTTTTCTGCTCTACTTTTTCAGGATTGCACAGTATATGAAACAGAGAATAAAATTCTTCATGTGGTAAGTAGTGTTTGTATTTTTGTTAAATATATTTGTGTAGAGTACCTAGAATGATATAGAGCTGTGTATTTGTACTTTTTCTATGCAGTGCCAGTGTGATAATCAACCAGTCAGGGTATGACTGAGTGAATGTATGGAACTGCTTGTGGATAGGTAATGATTTTACAGAAGTTGAACTTGGCATATGAGAAGGCAGGAACTTTGCAAGGGCTTGTGTTTGTCTGGCTGAGGCCCATCTGTTATTAGTAAACTATGGTCAGAAGAATGATTTTGAAAAATGACGGGTTTTTTTCCGAAAGAGCTGGTTGCTAGGCTTCTATGAAATCATATATATTTATGTCAGTGATATAGCTTCATTTATACAACTCTATTCCTCATAGGAACATGGAGCTAGCCTAGTGATAGGAAAATTAATGCAATTATTTCCTTTTGAATTCTCAGCATAAAATACAATAGTCTGTTTCTAGAATCTGTAGTTCTGTTGGTAATAAAGCAGGTGAAAATCATCAGGGCATCAGAACACAGGATGAGTTTGAAAGACTGGTACTTTGGTGGATGGAGAGGTGAAAGTTTGAGTAAAATTTGTCTGAAAATTTCACCTAAGTTTTAGATATTAAGTAGCATTTCATGTTGTGGCTGTAGCTTAACCCAGCCAGATAATTAAGGTAACCCTGAGCTTGTTTATTCTTCCTAAGAGCAATTAATGACTTGGTTTAATTTATTCACTGTATTTCACATTTAGGTAGGTTTTGATATCTTACTGTTTTTACTACTGGAGTTTAAGCAAGAAAGTACTGGATTCCTTTATTTTAAAATGTGAGCTTCCTGGTAAATTTTGCTATAGTTGTTTTTCTTTCCCAGTGCTCCCATTTCAAATACCTGGCAAGCTGAATTCTGCAAGCTTTTGATGCTTTTATTTCACAGTGACATGGAATAAAATGTCTCCATGTATTTTTAAGTTTCACTGACATGTTTCCCCTGTGGGACACAAAGAATTAGCAATTTTAGTGAGGCTGACATCATCATCTTTGCTAGGCTGATCTCTGAAAGTATTGCAGTAATGAAGTTTTCAAATGCATAATCTTGGCTATAAGTTTGAAATCATTATATATAGCCTGGTTTTCAATGCATACTTGTTTTCTGCTCCAAGAGTTCTGACATCTGCTATATACAGTATATCACTTTTACAAATTAGTAAAAAGGACTGTAAAGGGAGCTGGCAGTGTTTAGAGCTGATGAAACATCAGTTAATACAGTCTTCAACAGAAAATTGTGAGGAAACTGAGAGGGTTTCATGTAAGATATGTGAGGACAAAAAATTTGAGACAGGTTTCAAAAGTTATTTTGCATCACTCTGACTCACATAGGTTTACATCTTTAATCCACAGTAACTTCATTGTGGTGACAGATGGACATATATATTATTGTGGAGAGCTTAATTAGCTTCTAGAGTTAATGCTCAAGCTTGCAAGGAAACATGAACAGAGTGTAGAATGTTTCACTGAAGCCTAGGATTAAGAATGACGTTATGTATTTCACATAACTTGGATCATTTCTGACCATGTTGCATTTCAGCTGATGGATGGGATTTCATAGGGCAAAAGCTGACCAAGAGCAATCAAGGAAAGAGATAAATTTGTGATTGAATTATTAAAAGATGGGAATCGAAATCCTTTTTTGAATTTGAAAGTATTTTACACATGCAGCTGAAAAGGTTGCTTTGGAATTGAAAGGAGTCAGTTTTCTCATCGGCAGGCAGAAAAAAGTGTTGTGACTTTAGCCCATTAGACAATCTAGGGAGGTGTGATATAACAGGAAGATTTAAAAAAGAGGGGAAAAGCCTACTGATGTCAAGATCTTGAGAGAGTGCTTGGTATTTTTATGCCAGTGTTAAAGAGAGGACATTAGATACGTTATAAGGTAACAATATTTGAATGCACGAGTACAAGCTAGACTAAAGATGTTCTAGAGGGAGGGATTAAGAATTTTTCTGCTGTTATAGACTGCAGACTGTAAATTTAGAAGTGAATGTTAAAAAGAAGGTTTTCTGATACAAAAAGAATGGTAGCGTATTTTGATAAAGGCATGGAAAGTCTCTTGAAAGAGAAATGCTGTGAGAACTAGGAAAAATAGGAAGGAGAGGACACGTACACAGCTGTTATAAAGGGAGAAGGTAAATTCTCTCTTCTTAAATTCAAATACTATTGCCAAGTACTTTTTTTCTGAGTACATTTCTCATGTGCAAATTGTGCAAACTTATGAAGCTAACAGAAATCATGTCTGGCCAGCATCACATCCAGCTGCATTTGAATGATGACATAGCAATGCATAGCTGCGTTTTCTGGGATGACTTAGAGAGGAAATGGAATTCAAAACTGTGGACTAACCCCACATAATGTTATGTACCATGCTCTCTTCATGGCACAAGGAAACAAGGTTCCTCACAAAAGTGAAGGGCAATGACTTAGAATTCATGCTATTAGCCGAAGGAAATCCTTGTTTCAAGGTATTGATTCCCCTAAGGATTGAAGTAAAAATTTTAAGAGAACCTTCTTACATAAGTAAAAATGAACGAAAGGTATGGAAATGAAAAAAAATCAGATGACTTATTCTTTTGGACACCAAGAAATTTACCACCTTAGGAGCAGATCATTGGATCAGATTCATCGATTTTTGTTCACATAACATATTAGGGGTCCAGTGGTTTACTTCAGGTTGAACCTGCATTCTGGGTTGAACATCTTCGTTGTTCATGTGGCTCAAAGTGTTATTGTGGACTTGTGTGCCATTGTTCAGGGGCTGGAGCTCATCTTCTGTGGAGATGCTGCCCAGTTCCCCCAGAAGCAAGCTTACTTTTTTCCAAACTGGAGTGCAAGAGGGTTTGCAATTGGAGGGAATAGGCAGGGGATGTGAGAACACTCTGCTGCTGTTGAAGTGCATACATGCATACCTCCAAAGTTAACCCGTCACCGAGTCTTCATACTTTCCTTTAAATCACAGTAGAGTGATCATGGCAACAACCCTCACCCAAGGCCAGATAATCAATTAAAAGACTGATTGGTTTGCTTTAGTTAGGTAGAGCCAAAATATAGTTCATGTGCTCATATACTCATGGCAGTAATTTCTTTTGAAGAGCGAATGAATACCATCTTTCTTTCAGAGGTGGCAGCGTAGGTGTTCATGTGGAGAGATTGCTGAATCACCTTGCCCATAGATAGTATGTTTTAATGTCAATAAACTTATTTAGATGTTATCATTTTAGATATCGCTGATATGTTTAAGAAATTATATTCTGTGGAGACAGAACTGTATAGCTTCAGCTTATATTCAGGAAAGAAATATTTTTGTTTACTCCAAGCAATTTGAGTTTCAAGTGCTATATAAAAGCATTTTGATTGTCATCCAGAATATTGGGTTAAGTAGTAAACTAATCCGTGTTACTCAACTAAACACATAAAATGTACCTAAAGGAAAAAAGGTCTTGTGGAAAACTGGTGAAGTTTTAAGAAGAAATTGCCTACTTCAATTCATTTTTTTTTTCTTCTAAATGGAGTTGCAAAGTATGCCTGAGAAAATAATGTCTTTTCTATAATCTTCTGCCCTAGAATTGCAGGTGCGTTGAAACAATTATTTGAAAGAAAATTATATTTCTTAAAGTTGTGGGGTTTTTTTTGTTTGGTTGGTTTTTTTTTCTTTTTCTGTGAATCTGTTCACAGAAAAAAATGGTTTCCATGGCATATGTAAAATAAAACCACACAGGAATATTGTGGGGTTTTTTATTCATTAAGTTGTTGATGTTTCTGAAATATTCATGAATACAGAGAAATGCTTCCTATTTCAGCCACTTCATTTCTCAGTATGGATTTCCCAGGTTAACTTTCCCTCAGTAAGTGATGTAATAGATAAAGAATAAAATAATAATAATGGGAATAATTTTTTAATATCAACAAATTTAATATAACCAGAGAGTAATACCAACCGAAGTAGATAGCAATAGAAAATATTAACTTAAGAACAGGTTTTAAAATACAGTGGGCTTAAATATAAAAGAATAAGACATAGGTGTGGTCTTTGATTCAAAATTGGAAATTAGTAGGCTTTTACTAGTTTATATAGAATCTTTATATTGATATAACTTGAGATGATAAAATGTATGGAAAACTGCTCACCTTAAAAGCTTATCAGTTCTGCTTATGTGAGGACTTATAAGTTAATTATTGCAAAAGTCTGAATGCAGCTTTAAAATCTTCAAAGAATAATTCATTGATTCCATCCAGCTGTTCAAGGCTGTATATGATGGAAATACATTCTTCAGATTAATACATGTAGAGTATGAAAGTGAGAGTAAAACGAGAAGGACTAATTATAGAAAGTAGAATCTGGGCTCCCATCAGATAAATGATTTTAAATGATTTCTCTTTTTATTTTAATTCTAAAAGAAAAAATAAAGTTTTCCTAAGGAATTTTATTTTTAAAAAATTACACTGCTTTTCCTGTAAAAAAAAAATGCAGTTTTATTGAGTTGT
>JANHGN010013625.1:84406-153091 GCA_024605025.1 Megaceryle maxima | reverse complement strand
CTGTGAATAATTAGTGTTTCCTTACTCCTACAGGTAAACTAAAAGCACACCTTGTATTTTGGTCTCCTTCTTGGGTTAGAACGATAATTGACTAAAAATACATTGTCAAAGGTATTATTTATATAGTCTTTAATTAAAGGGAAAAAAAAAAACTAATAGAAAAAGTAACCACCTTTTTCCTTTCAAGACTCTATACCTTGCAAATTGGGCTTCTTTAACAGAAGCCTCTCTTTCAGCATCCAAAATAAGATTTAGTTCACTGTTTAAACTTCATGTACATTCATATGCAAGTCCAGGCCCAGCTGGTTCTAAAATTGCCAGGGTTACTGAGGTATTCCCTACAGTACAACAAATGTTTTAGACTATAATTGATTAATAACTGTTTGGTTTGGCTTAAGTTAACTAGTTAAACTTAATTTTAAGTGCTTATGTATTAAGTTGCTTTGTCTCAGTCAGTTGTAACTAATTTAGCTAAGGGGGTCAGGTGCTTTTCTTGCCCGCAGCCCTGGGAATGTGTTTAATCTGGGATTGCTTCAGTGCTGTAAATACTTGGCAAGATGGATTTAAGCTTGGTCACTAGCCTGGGTAAAATTAAGGACGGGAAACACAAATCTGTTTGCTTGACCAGAATGCTTGGTGACCCTAAAACTGCCAGAACTGAACAGACAACAGATGAACAGTTTGAGGAAAGGCCCTGGCTTGTGTAAGCCTCTGAAGTTAGCCATGTCCTTAAGAACCTCCACCCTGCTGCAGATCATAGAATCATAGGATGATACAGGTTGGAAGTGACCTCTGGAGATCACTGAGTCCAGACACCCTGCCAGAGCAGGAACACCCAGGGCAGGCCACACAGGAACAGATGCAGACGGGTCTTGAGAGTCTCTACAGAAGGAGACTCCACAACCTCTCTGGACAGCCTGTTCCAGTGCTCCGTCACTCTCACAGTGAAGAACTTTTTCCTCATGTTGAGATGGAACTTGCTGTGTTTCACCTTGCTACCATTACCTCTCGTCCTTTCACAGGGCACAACTGAAAAGAGTCTGTCCCCTTCTACTTGAAACCCACCCTCCAGATATTTGTAAACATTAATAAGATCTTCGGTGAGTCTTCTCTTTTCCAGGCTAAACAGCCACAGGGCTCTCAGCCTTTCCTCATATCTGTCCCTTTATCATCTTTGTATCCCTCTGCTGGACACAAATCTAATTTAGTCACCTTTAGGTACTCATCCCCCTGGATGAAAGAAGGAATAACTGTGGAAAATCTGTGAGAAATCAGTACACTACGATCTAAAAATACAGGTAGAAATTCGGTATTATCTTTTATTCTTGATGCTCTGGGTCATAAACTAGTTGCCTACTGAGGAAAAGAAAGTGTTTCCTCTTGAATTTTTTCCAAACAACTAGATGGTGTATAGCAATACTTTTCATCTTCCTTTGAATCATTTAGATTTGCACATAAAGACTGTGGTGTAGCTTCAATCTGCAATTATAAATCTGTCACTGATTAGAGAGGAGAATTTATTACTGAAGTGCAGTGATGAGTTACTGCAAAAGAGAACTGAAGTCATTGCTGTAAGGCTTATAGTGAGAACAGTGAATGTGTGGCAAAAGGAGAAAATGTAATAGTCTCTAAAAGTTGTCTGTCTTCAACTTTTGTCTTCACCCTTATGAGATCTGTGTGCTCATGAAGTGGAAAAGATTTTATATTAATGCAGTAAAGTTTTGCCCCTACATACCATTTTTATAGGAAGACAGTTATATATGAATCCCCACATACTGAGTGTTTACATTTTGGAAAGGTCATAGAATTTGAAACCTTAATCTGAAAGAGCATCCTCTAATTGTAGGATCTTCTCTAGGGACTTTGCTGAAGCTCATAAATTGTGCTTAGAACAGACACAATATTGTGCTTTTGGATGGCAGGATGAATATCTAAGATGGAAAGAAAACCACAAGACCCAAAAGGCAGTCATCTTTAGGAATGCATAGAAGCATATGACAGACTTTATTGTAGTAACTCAGCAATTTTGGCATCCAGTATTCCCAGAGCTCCTCTTGGGCAATATTGACACCACCGTGTTTTAGTATTGCAACCAGTATAACCATATTGGAATGCTGATCTCCATAGGTTTACTGTATAGACTGTCTGCACCCCTCTCACAGAAAGACGGAGGGAAAGCAACTGCTTCAGGGAGATATTAATGCATTTTAGCTTAGGCTTCTGTATCATGCCACATCCTGGACTTGCCTCACTCTTCTTCTTTCCCATCATCTGTCAAGGTGGCTGGGGATTTTTTTTTAATGAGGAACTATGTCTGTGAACTTGAAATGGCATACCTTGTGTTAGGTGGTAAGAACACTCCTTGTCAGTGTATTTTGGCATCTCTCTGCAACTGAAATCATACATTAATTCACTGTAAATAGAAATTTTTCTGAAACTCCTAAGGAGCCCATAAACTTAGTATTTTTAGAAAATATTAGTAGGAAGAATAGATGGGTGATTATGAGTCTAAAGATAGATGAAATAGTCAGTTTTCATCAACAGAGATTGATTTATAATGTAGGTCTCTTCACTTTGCATGTGGAGAGCTGACTGTCCTGTAGTTTTCTAAAAGTAATTTTTCAATAATTATCACTGTAGTTACAAGAGAGATAAAACCCCCAAACAAACAGGAAATCTAACCTCTAATTTTTATTCTGGAATTTTATATATAATTTTCACCTTTTTAAATGTCAGCTGAAAGCAATTTTCATGTATCCAAAAAGCCTTAAAAAACTAATTTTGCAATAAAGTTCACTTTTTCACTTCTTCCTAATTCAGATAAAGCACAAAGTGTTCTTATGTATTTCTTGACTTCCCTTTTTCAGTAGTGATTCTATATCATGAAACACAGATAAAGCAGAAGAAACCAACTGTATTGGTTTTTGGTGTTGTTTCCTTTTAGTGGTCAGGTGTTTAGGTGTTCTTTATTCTCGCAGGTATGGTTGGACTCAGTGATCTACAAGGTCCTTTCCAACCACAATTATTCTGTGATTCTGTGTAGGGGTGTGTGGGTGTGTGTGTCTTGAAGGTAATATTGTCTCTGGAAGAAAGCCATGTTGGTAATACGAATTTTGTTATATTTTCCATTTGATTCTAATTTGTTTATTCATTCTGAAACATTATTGTTCAATAAAATAAGCCATCTATATACAAATCTAAGCTTGCAACTGTTTGTAAATAATTTGAAGAGGAGAAAATCACAATGTAATGGTCTGTAACAGGATTAAGATTTCCCTGTCACTGGATTATTTTTTTTTTTTTTAATCACTTAAGCTTTTTTACTTTCCTTTTTAAATAAGATATTTGTAATTTGACATTTGGAATTATAATGGTGATTTGGCAATGAGGTTATATGCAGTTTTATATTATTTTTCATAGCACTGTTGTAGATATTTTTTACTTTAAGAAGTATGCTTTGCAATCTTGGAAGGGCAGCTGGTGCAGCTGTCGTGTGCAGTTGTGTTTCAGTCATTTGAGGAGACTGGTTAGCTTTCATCTTTTGAATTTGAGAGCAGTTAGGCTGATTCTTAATTGGTTTTGGGGGTACCTACAGTTTTTGGACCAGAAGAATGTCCTAATCCCTGAATTTGCTGAGAAAACATGCATTTGGAAACATGAACTGAGAATTCAATTGAATTCTAAATACTGAAAGAGGACTTCACAGAAACATTGAAGCTCTCAAAAATCACTTGCTTGCAGAAATATGAGAGAATGGTAGGAAAAAATGACAACTTCCCTTCTTCTGAGGAGTAAGAGGTGAGGAGTTAGACAACACCCGTTTGATGGTCCCAGCCTTTATATATATATATTTTTTTTTTTAGTTCTATCTTGCTGTGAAGATGGTGCCAAGATTAACAGGTTTAAGAATTGTCCCATCGTGGTTATTTATTGTAATATGCATGCCTGCAATAGTAAATCATGCTTGGCAGCAGTAGACTCTGCAAAATTCAGTCCAAAGTCTGTTAGCATATTTTATTAGTTTAGAATAAACTTCAGAGTTAATGGGAGTTACGCATCATTGTTAAGAGCCTGATTGTCATCTGTGCTGATTGTCTGCATGTTCAACTGAAATTAGCAGGGTTTGGGAACACTTACTGTCTTTGCAAAAGATGAGGGCAGAGAGAGGGGTTGGAGCTCACTGAGAGCTCCCTACATGCCTGAGCACAGCTCAGAATCAGGGCACCTAACCCTGAAAGCAGCTCATGTAGTCTATTTTGCTCTCTAGTCAGATGCAGAAAAGCATTTGCCTCTTCTCCCCTGGTCTGATGCTGTGTCAGTTTAGGGTCATCACAGAAAACGAATTTTGTATGGTGCTGCTGACCGAGGCCTTTCTCCCTCCTCCCTTTTTTCCGCCTTGTAGATTCAGAAATGTGATTTAATATGTACTTTAAAAATGCAACGCTTTAAATTGTAGATTGATGCACAAATAGTTAGCAATGATATGCTATTATTATTGTGACATTTTATTTTCTTTTTTCTTTCCTAGTGTAAAACTCTCTCTGGCGTCTGTGATCACATTATATCTCTCTCTTCTGACCCACTGGTTTCCCAGTCTGCCCACCTTGAAGTGATCCAGCTTACAAACATCAAGCCAAGTGAAGGGCTGGTAAGAAGTACGCAGTTAATCAAACCCATCATCAAGGATGAGAAAGTGATTTTTTTTTCTTCATAAGTTGTGTATATGGAAAGGCATATTGGCCATTTTAGCCTTTTTCTATTTTAAAGCCTGAAAATAGTTTCATTTCCCATGCTAGTTTGATTTCTCATGAAGCAGGGCCAACAGGGAAGCATTTTGTAAGGCTGACCAAAGTATGCAAAGAGTTTAGTGATCAGGGAGAAATGAGCGAGAAGTTCTTGCCATTTATACCAGCTTCTGAAAAATGGTTCAGATTGTTCTAGGATCTTGAAGTCTGAAGGGATTTAAATTACTAAGATCAACTCAACCAAGAAGTTTGCGTGGGCTTATGCACAAAACCTGTCAAATTCTGGAATATGCTTCATAGTATCTCTGAGATATAAAGCTATTTTAGAAGTTATTCAAGGGCTCTACAGTACTGCTGAGAAGTAGCTTATTGTATTTTATTGCAAGAATGCTTAGTCGGGTGCTTGTAAAGGCTCAGTGCAGCCATCCTGTGTTTGTTGTTCAAGAGCTAACCATTGATCTTTTGTTTACTCAAGTACCCAACACCCACTGTATGGAAGAAAACCAGCACTGATAACAATTAAAGCTCTGTGACTTTACATCACTAATAATATCTCTTCTCACAATCCTTGGAGATAGTGGAAAGTGATCACAATACAGTTAACCATTTTCTGCCTAATTAGATATCTTTTTCAACTTCTGCCCAAGTTTATTCTCATTCCTTTTTCTTGAATAAGGACTACTGCTGTACAATATGCAGCAGGTTTTTGAAGTTGTTTGGATGATGTAGTTTTGGAGAGAGTATTTTGGTTTGTGTGTTGGTTGTTGTTGGGTTGTTGGGGTTTTGATTACATCTAGGGATTTTTTTTGACAAATTTGGTATGCCAAGGTATTTTAGAGCAATTATACACTGAATTGATTTTCCATTCCTTTGGAAAATCACAGTTCAAATATAAGAAGAAAACAAAACAAAACAGAATTGGTTGAGTATATATTGCTTCATCCTTTGATTTAGTCTGCTATTTGTTTTCTCATCTTCCACTGGTTTCTTTTTTATCTCTGAATCCATTTCAAAGTAGTCCTCCAGGATTTCAGCTTTTTATGGATTCTGTTCTCCCTTTCTCCTGTAATTTTAGCTCTTCCACCAGTTCACTGCAGTCAACCTTTGAAATCCTATCTTCTACTGTAATGAAGAAATGTTCTTCCCCTTTCTCTCACTTTTTTTGGAGTTCTCCCCATTTTTATCTGAACTTCTATTTCTTTTCCTTTCTGTCTTGTGACAGGTTCTTTTTGTTGTTTGGGGTTTTTTTGTTTGGTTGGTTGGTTTGGTTTTTTGTTGTTGTTGTTTGTTTGTTTTTTATCTTTGTGTAGGTTGGTGTTAATGCCCAGTGACTGAAAAATAGAGTGATATTTTTGTAAATAAGATATTTTTGTAAATAAGAACATAAGAAATTTTGTAAATAAGAATGTGTTTTGTGGGTCTGTTCCTGCTGGGTAGCTGATGAGATAGAGAACCTCTTCCCCCTCTGTGCCTGTTTTACACCCTCTGTCTGTATTGTCTGGTTAAACTGGAAACTCTTGAGTCAAGGCTTTTTCCTTTAATTTGACCATGAAACAACTGTACAGGGTCTTGATACTGACTGAGGACTACCATTTCATTGCCATTAAACAAAAAAAAAAAAGAAAAAAAATTTAAATGAAAAATACCAACTATGTGGTATACTAACCTTAGAAGGATACAATGCTATTTTGATATAGTCATGTTATTTTCTCCTTCATCGTTGCCTTTATGCCCCTATTCTGTTGCCTCTGTATTGTGCTGTCTCCTCTAGATTGTGAGCTCTCCAGAGCAGGCACCAAAGACAATATATTGGTACCAGAAGGGTGAATATCATACTTCTAGCTTTGTTACAGTGCCAATCTTAATAACAGATCACTTTTCTCAAGTTGCTTATGTGAAAGCTTTGCTTTTGGGTTGTTGGGCTTTTTTTTTGTTGTTGTTGTTTACTTGTTTGTTTTAAACTAATATGTTTCAATTAAGACACAGTGAGTGCATATCAGTACCACCCCACTGAGTGCTAAGCATGTCAGTTTATGAATTGATGGTGGAGCTTGGAGTTGTAAATATCCTCTGCACGTCAAGAGCACTTGGATGAATGTATAACTTGATAACTTCTGGACCTTCTTCCAGGATTTGTGCAATGGTGGAGTTGGAAAAAAATGGATTATTGTCAACTTTCTTCTAAATTTTTGACCCACATGACAATTCTATGCTTGCTCTACCGATAACTAAAAATCTTCTGTAAAGATGGAAAAACTTCAAGCAGAAGGAAAAAGACAAGGATGGCTTCAAACAGGGAAGATTTTTCTGTCACCTAGCATAAACAGAATGTCTAACATGTCTAATAATAATATCTAAGAAGCTAAAGTAGATCAGGCAGAGAAAAAGGAAAGGAGAAGGAAATAAAAACTTTGGAAAACAGCGCTATTTTCCTATATGCATATGGTAAATATATAATGGAATTGAGAAAATGGTTGAACTTTTTGCAACTTAACGCAGATTGGAGCACTATCAAGATGTTTTAATCAGCACAAATCATTCCTTCACTATGTTTGATCTTTTCTTGTGGAAACGTAAGTATCAGTCAGAGGTAAATGTAAATTCTCAGACTAAATACCTTAAAGCAGAAGGAACAGGTAAATGTGTTGTGGGCTTTACAATGTCTTACAGATGCTAAAACTAGCTAACACCTATCAGAATAGCTAAGTAACAAGGCAAGCAGAAAATTTGTTAGGATGTGATGTGGGGAAACTCTTGTATACTGGGTAAAGCAATTTTATGGGTGGGTTTTGGTATTGCTTCCCTTTTGGGTTTTTCCTCTGTACCCGTGTTGCCCACGTGTGGTTATGTGAATGGCTGCATACATGTGTTTTCTAGTGAGTGTTGCCGTGGGAGGAGATACAGCCTGCAGTGGCTGTGAAGCAAAGGTGAAAAGGGTGTTGTCAGGGTAGAAAATTATTTTAAAATCCCTAAAATGGATTTGAAATCACCATCATGTGCCCTTTTTTTTTTATTTTTTCTTTTTTGAGGACTTGGTGTTGTTTCAATTTATCAGTAAGCAGAATTTAATTTTATGTGTTTTTACACTACTGACTAACTTAGGTTAATATCTTTTGCCAAGAAAGAGACATAAAAATATTACTGCATGACTGAAAACAGTGAGTGTATTTAGTAAAGAAGCAGAATACTGTAGCCCTTTTGTTAGATAAAAATCAGGTAACCAAGTTTTCCTTAAGAAGTTTTTTCTTCAGCAGTTCCTTCCTATCCTATCTTTATTTTTAGCATAGGATATCAGAGAACTATGGCAAGGGTTAATCCTGAATTTCAGTTTTTTCCTGTTCATATTCTCATTTTAATCCTAGTCAGTTCAGCTACTGTGATATGATTTCAAGTTGCAGGTGTTCATCTAACTTACTAGATTAAGAAATACAAAGGTAAATTCTCCAGAACATGAGACTGACTGTCTCCTGTCTTCCTCTTTGCCTGCTGAAGCAAACACAAAATGAGCATGTCATGTAAAAAATCACTCATAAAATATAAGTTGGAGATACAGTATGGTGTTGCAACTGATTAAAAGTACACAGCTGACTCTAGAAAGTATTTTCCAGGAATCTAGGGTACTACTGTTCCTATTATTTCTCCTGAGTTATTTGGTTTGAGATACTAGAGGAGCTGGGGAAAAATTATGAACAGGATTCTGAGAACTATTTTGGTTTAAAGAGGCATGTGCAACTTTGGGGGATTCCATTAAGATGGTGTCACAGTGACCAAGTAAGTGTTCAGCTATGTGTGTGATAAAATGGAATTACTATCTTTTCTTTCCATCCAGCATTGAGTAAAATATGTTAAAAGTACATCAGAATGCTGGTTTCTTTTTTAACAACAATAACAAAAAGATAGGGTGGCAAAAAAGAAAAGGAGTAGGGTCTCTTTTCTAGCCCTTAACTGAATAATAGTTCACACCAAGATAAATTGCAATGATTGGTTTGAAATTAGACTTCTATCCATAACTGATCAAGAGAATGTCTGATGTCATTAAACATGAGTTACCCTATCTTTAATGTAGACATACATTTGTTCTTCATTACTAGGGTGTTTGTTTACTTGAAGTACTTGTGATATTGTTCACAAGGAGGCAGAGAGGGGAAAATTTGTAAATGTCTGTGGTATTATTTCAATTCCAGGTGAAACAATATAAGCCAGACACATTCTCTTCTCTGTACCATTTCCCATATAGTGTTGACTTAAAATGAGCAGTGGGGAAACGTGGGTGAACACAGAGGGAACTCATCTTTCTGTTGCAAAATGTTAACTTTCCCCATTTAAAAGCTGCTTTGTAAACAGAATTACGTTGGCTCTTGCAAAATTAATGTGTCATGGTGATTGTATAACATTTATTAATTTCACACAGGGTATAACATAAAATCTGGGGAGGTGGGGGTTGCATCTTCTCTCTCCTTCCTAATGTGTGCAAAATCCTGATCTTAGCCTAAAGAAAATTCTGCAAAAATTATTTCTTCTCTTTTGCTTTATTGAAGTCTTTTAAATTTGTTGAAAAGACTACATTTTATGTGAATTGCACTCCGCCACAATAGTGTACTTGGATGACCTTACTATCCTTCAGAATAATGCTTTGCACAAAACTAAACACTGTGTAACCATTAAGTGAGACTTTATCCTCAGCTTTCACCCTGATGTTTTAAGTTGAAACAGTAACTCACTGTCAATAAAAACAAAGATGTGACTTTCTTTAGAAATTGCTCTATTTGGGGACCTGGCTCATAGCTCCTGTGAAGTCACTGTGATTTCAGCTCTTACTGTGTCACAGGTTGTATGGTCAGTTAGAACCAGATCCTGAGTAGGATTTAGGCCCTGAGTTTTGGTGGTTTGAGGGTAGGTATGAGTACCAAATAACAGATACCAATGTATCTCAGCCTCATTAACCTGTCTTTAATATGTGTGTCTATCTGAGTGTTTCCCTACCTCACAGGGGTGTTGTGAGGATAAATGTGTAAGAAATTGACATTCTATATTTGACATAACTGAGTTAAGCAGGAAAATACGTGCATGGAGCCAATCGATGAAAAAATTGCTGAAGGTACATAGAGGAACTGGAATTGAAAGGCTTCTATCTGTGTAGTAGTGAAAAGATTCTTACTTTGTTCTCTTCTGGCTCAATGCAGCTCAACATGACAATTGGATTTGATGGCCATTACTGCTATGTATTGAGCAGAGCAAAGCAGAAGTTTAGTTTTGAGTTCTCTCTCCTGAGAAATTAACGAAGTAGTTAAGTTTTTGTTTGGTTGGTTGGTTGGGGTTTTTTTTGGTTTTTTGGGGGTATTTTTACTAGAGAGGTTCCCTACTACTATGAGCTCTGGTACAAAATTAGATCAGTCCAACTTGATATGATTCTCCTCTTTACCATACTTAGTCACCATTGAGTGCACTCTGTTCCTCAACTAGGAACAGGCTTCTTTGTGGCCCTCTGATTAAAAGGATAAAAAGCAGGTTATAAAGAAACTGTTTGCTCAAGTGCTCAATATTCACCTGTTTTCTGTGAACCAGTCATGAGAAAGGAGGTTCCTCAGAAGTTGTTGAATGCTCAGTGTATGCCAATTATCCTTCTCTCATTGTCTTGCTGTATGCTGCTAAAATGCCTGAATTATGACTTGATGGAAAAATACACTGTCTCAGACTACCCATGCAGGAACTTCTGTTTGTTCATAAGCTATGTTCCTCCTTTCCTATATTTTTTTGAAAGAAGTGGGATAGCTAACAAAGTTGACATTTAAGTTTTGACCACTGAGATTTACAGATGAACTGTTCACTGAGATAAGTGAGGCTATCAGAAAGTCTTAGAGCTATTTTGCTGGCACACTTCGGAGCATTTGTATCAGTTTGACAGTTGTGTTTGCATCATTGCCTACCAGACACTCCAGATCTTTTAAAGCTTCCAAAGCAAAATGGAAGTATTCATTATCCTCAGGCAATTTGTAGTTCTGTTTGGGGTTGGTGTTTTGTTTTGGTTTTCTTTTTGTAATCAGGTGTTGTTATATTTGTAGTTGAAGGAGTGTATTCAAAAAATTGGGGACTATTTATGCAGATGACTGTGGTAAAAGTTTTAGTTTGCTATTGCTACTCAGAGGCATAATCATTTGGACTCTTCTTCTCAAAGTGTACCAAAAAGTACTTTCCTATCCAGAGAGAAATTCCTCATGGTATATATTAAAAGTCTACAAATCTTAAAAATAAGGGGAAAAAAAAAAAAAAAAAAAAAAAAAGAAAAGAAAGAAAGAAAGAAAAAGTCTTTTCTATTAGAGATATGCAAGTTATGTTTGGATGGTGATGGTTTGTGAAACACTTTAAAAATTCTTTCCCATGATGTCTTTTTCTTAGGGTATGTACATTAAATCAACATATGATGGTCTCCATGTAATTACTGGAACAACAGAAAATGTAAGTATTGTTAATACTGTATGTTCAGGCCTGGAAGCCTTGTTGACCTTACCTGTGGTTTATGCTTTCCCTACATTTTGCTTGCAAAAGTGTGCTAGTTGGCTGTTGAGGACCAGTAGCATGTTGGACAGCAGAAATGCTTGTGCTTGTTTACCTCAGAACTGAAAGAGGTGTTACCAGTTGAGGACCAGGAGGATCAGTTTTGATTTGTTCTTGCAAGACACTTAAAATGCTGCAGTTGAATAGCCGTCTTGGAGATAACTTGCTCTGTGAAAAAAAGATAAATGTATAGACTGATATGCTGGAATTTGCTGCAGTATTACACAAGCAGGTTTTATATTTTCCATCTATCAAGCTCTATTTTGTAATAAATAAATGCATGGAAATGAGAACATCCCTTCAAGCTGACAAGTAACCATATATTTCTGCATGAACTTCTGAATAATGCCTATAGAAAGGAACACTTATTACCAGTGTACTAATTTTGATGGAAGGTATTAAACAGCAAGCAAATAATAGACTACTTTTCAGGTGCCTTTGAAATACAACTTCCTTTCCTTGTATACCATATTTAAAGAACTGTCTGTCTGTTAGGAAGTAAGCAAAATGATCATTTTTAGGGGAAAGGCTTCTATCCATATTCTTTAAAGAACATGGAACAAGCACTAAGCAATACTGAATTGTTCCATAATGGTTTAGGCAATTCCTTTCAAAGATTCAGATGGCATTTTCTTAAAATGAAGCTATCAGAAATGTTTGTTTTGTCCTGCTACTGTGTCATGCTGTGGAAAGTACAAACCACCTATATGGCATTTACAGCTGCTGTATCTGCTGCATCTGATCTGCAGTGAGGTTCTGTTAACATCTCAATAAAACAGGAATATTGTTTTCAACCCTTCATAGGAGCTGCAATCTGATAGCCTTTCTTCTTTCTGTTTTCTTCTGCTGCAGGCAGGATATCCATTGGTTATACCCAATACATAGTGTCTGTTGTAGAACTTGTGTGAATGCCACCTGTCTCAGAAAAAAGGAAAACATAAGGAACTTCCACCTTGAAATCAAAATTCTCAGGAGTCAGACCTACAGCTACATATATAATCAGTGAAATTAGCAAAACTAAACAAAAATAATAGAACCGTAGTTGAGCTTAATCTAGAAAATACAAGAAAGAAAGAGGATGATTTTTGCAGTTGAATTTCTCTCAGATTAAAAAAGGAACAATTTCTCTCCATGACTTACTAATACTGGATTTAATTTCCCAGGGGCAAAGATAAAAATAAAATCTTAATGCATTCCCTCAAAACTCTTATCTTTTGTGATTCATGAATATAATTTAAAGCCACATCAGGAAGCTTCAGTCATGATGACTCTTCTGCTGTTGTTACTGACTTTCACTCAGTGTAACACCCCGGAGGTGATCACAGCAGACCAAGAAACTGCAGTCTGCTATCTAGGGAAAAAGCTGTTGTGTGTTAAAGAATTTCTGAAAATGAGTTACGCTTTAGAAAACTTAAAGTGTCTCCTGCTTTTAAGAACACAGTCGCCAGCTGCTTTCATTAACAACAACAAAATAAAACAACCAACCAAACAAAAAAAGTATGATTCTGATAGATGGTTGGAGAAGCATCTAAGCAGTGTGGCTAGACCTAGGTCATGATGGTGGAGATGTGATCTCACACATTTGTTATTTGCGATGCAATTTAACTTCCAGGAAACAGTAAAAGTCAAAATCCTCTTCCCTTTGAACAACATTTTGTGGCCTATTTCTTTCCAATTCTGCTCCTCCAAATGAGTCAAAAAGTCAGCCAATGTCCTATACTTTCCTGAAAGATCACAGAGAAGCACTTTTCTTTTTAATAAACACAGTAGCATGGTAGTGCTTGCCACATTAATGTTTTTGTAACTGCTGTTCCTCTTTTTCTGCTTGCTATTTGAAGTGTTTGATGTCCAGATACAAAGCCCATTAGAGTTTGGATCTTGCTGTTCAGCAATAGGAGTCATCTCTCCCAACACATCAGCCCTGCAGTTCAAAGCAGCTGAGCTCTGAAACGGGCTGTGAGAGAACAGTGTTCCTCACAGGCCACTGCCCAGTAAGAGCTTCACTCTGGTGATCTGTAGCATTAGAGCAACCTGAGCTTTCTGGTTCGCATCTTCTCTCTCTTGTTTGGAAGTAATAAATTTAAAGGGTGTATTGGTCCAGCAAGAGATTACAGCTTTCTTTCTGAGTAGCCATGCTAGACCATGTCGGAGAGATTCTTAAAATTCACAAAAGAAATGTATTCTTCAAATAAGGCCATTTTGTAATTTGGTTTTCTAATAGAAAACAGTATATTCTAAAGTAATGGGATGAAGTGCATCTCCAGAAGGAGTGCAAGTTTGAAGGGGGTCCTTCCAGTGTCCCCACTTTCTGTGCACTGGTTGTGTTTGCAGGGTGCCCTTAGATCTCAGGACAGAGTGGCCTTTTGGAAGAAAAAACACCAAAATCTCCATTCTGGGCAGTTCAGATGGTGTGGGTATAATGGGGGAATGGGACAGAGACAACATTTAGCCTAAAGGGCAAAACTAAATCTATTCTGAAGAACAAATCCTAAGGAGGCTATGAGTAGCTTGTATGGTATAGATTTGTGAGCCTTAGCAACAGGTACTTTCCATCTGTTGTTCAACTCCCTGCTGAACTGAATTACCAGCTAATGAAGATACGGCTGTGATGTGACACACCTGGTTCCTCCTCGTAGGCCTTCATGAATGGTTCTTTTGCATATACATCTAAAAAAAAAAAAAGACTTTATCAGTTCTCCTATATTTTATTTCAATAGTAATGATAAAGGATACTATTTCTTTACAGCAAGGTCTATATTCTTCAGAGGAAAAAATGATAACAAACAAGAGTTGCAACCTCTTCATAAGACCACAGCCCTGAGATTCCTTTGTTATTATTTTTAAAATTTAAAATTATTTTTACCTCATCTTGCAGTGTGATCAAGGCATAATTGCAGTGAGCTTTTTTAAAGTAGACATCTCCAATTTGAAGATTCTCAGACCATATTTTGCTGGCTTGACAAACTGCTACAAAAAATACCTGGTTTATGAAGGTTTAAGACACAAGTGATGAAGTTGATACAAGAGAATGTTTGTATTTTAATAAAGTCCATGTAGAGTTTATGAGTGATGACAGTAGACTGACTTGCACTACATTTTGAAAATCTTATGTGTAACTACATCTGAGGCAAAATATTAGTATTACATAGGAGGATTATAAAGATTGTTAGAGGTCTGAATAATTGTGAGTAGTGAAATGGCAGACAGAATACAGATCATTGGAACATAATCACCAGTGTTAAAATTTTTTCCCAACTCACTGAGCTAAAACTTTTAATGCTGAAGTAGTGCCAAAAAGTCATGGCTGCTATTTATGTAAGTAAAATAACACTTCTACCACCTCAGCTTGATTTAGGATGTTCTGAGCAGTGTCTCCTAGGACTGAATCATGAATGACCCTTTTTTCAGCTTCATGTTTTTCTTGGATATCTTCCATTTAAACACTGTCCATGAATTGTGTGCAATTGTACTAGAAAGTTATGGCATAGCTATGGGACATACATTTTTAATGGCACGTAGTACATAGGTTCTTACAAACAGTCCACATGTCAGGCCTAGAGAATATTCTTTAGACCTGTTTTCTAACCTGAAGATGAATTTAGTTTCATTCTTTTCTGTAAAATTTATAGTGGCTTTTCAGAAACCTACTCCTGAGAAACTTGGCTGTTTTTGTTAAACTGTCAGTCTCACCTTCTACCTCTAAGTTTATTAATGCCTTTGTAGGCAGGAAGCCACAGTATTGAGAGAAAAATCAAAGCGTTGTCATGCTATGGAAGGCTGTAGGAACTTACTTTCCTCTAAACATAGGGGTATTTCTCTTAGAAAATGCTTGGTCTACTGTAAATACAGAAGGCAAAGTTTTTGGGGGGATGTCACTTTATGGGGGAAGGTTGGGTTTTTTTGTTGAGGGCTGTTTTGTTTGGGATTTTTTTGTTGTTGTTGAGGTGGGTTTTTTTGAGGCAAAAGAACAAAAGCCCTTTCCTTTTTGAAAGTGTGATCTTTGTAGGATTTTGATTCTGGTTGCATTGCTTTCACCCTAATAATAATCCAGAAATTTAGTTACCATGTAATTTATCTGATCTTCCTAGCTGGTACCTAACCTAATCCTCTCTTGTGTTCTCTTTGAAGAACTATAAATTACTGAATTTCTCATCAACATATTGAAACATTGTAGAAGGAAAAAGGCAAGGTTGTGAAATTTGTTTATGAGGAATTGACAGTCTGGATAGGTTCAAACGTCAGCCAAAGATTGGCTTTCAGGGCTTAAGAGATGTCAGGCAGATTAAGGCACTCTCGGGAGAATGAAATTAAAAAGAAATCCTTAGGACTCGGTTACCCTTTAATAAAAAAAGTATTCATACCTTTCTTAACATTTGATTATATTGTCTACAGTAGTACAGAATATTTTTCTTCAACAACAATGAATTGAATTACTAAATATTTATTTATTTATTTATTTCACAGTACAATGTCATTATCAGTCTAACCTGATTTACCTAGCTTAGCAATCATACTGCTGAAAGAGAGATGATGACCAGTAAGAACTGTATTCTTTATCATCTCTTTTATTTTAAATTCAGTCACCTGCAGATCGGTGCAAGAAAATCCATGCTGGGGATGAAGTGATTCAAGTTAACCACCAAACTGTGGTATGTATAACTATGTTCTGTGTCAACTGGAGATAGAGGTGTCATGGCACATCAGCATGTGTAGAGAAAAAATGTGTAGAAAAATGTGTTTTTATAAATCATTATTAATTCTAACATCTAAATTTTCCTTTTCTCTTCTGAAACTACGTAGTTCTTAAGGTAAGCCCCGATCCTCTGAGTATCACTGGAGCTATCAAGTTAGGCTAAATAGCTGTGGCTTGGGAGCTATATTAGGGTGCTTTCTGCTTGCCCATTCCCTATTAACAAACAGTTGGTTTTAGTGTAATAGAATGTTTCGGTTGAAGGGATGCAGGGATTTGGAAATGTTGTGGGTTTAAACCCTTTTGTGTTTAAGATCAAGATTACTTCCTGGAATCTGGAAAACTTACATTCCAAACCTACTGGAATGTGTAGAATTGTGTTTTTTGACAACAACGTACAATTCCCATAGTGTGTCTAGGTGTTTAGCTTAATTAAAATAAAGCTTTTTAAACTTGGAAGGTTAGGATGAAACAAAGCTTTCAGATATGATCAGTAAGGAAACTAATACCATGCAAATAGCTCTTTGCATGAACAGATGCATATTAGTTCCTGGTGATTTTTTTTAGGATTGGTGAACTGTTAAAATAAAATTACCTTTTCTAAGGTAAATCTTGGTAACAGAAAAAAGCAGACTATCAGTTTAGAAAGCAACTATTCTTTTTCCAAAGTATAACTTTTCTTAAGTGTAGTGAAAGTTAATATATGCTATTAATTACACATGTCCTTGCAAGCAATTTAATTGACAAAAAAAAATCCTAGATCACCATTATTAATGTAACAGTCATTAGTTAAACGTATGTTTTATCTTTCCCTGCGGCATTCTACTTCTAGCTTTAGGCCATAGTCCATCATATCAGCTCCTCTGCACAAATTAGTGTAATATTTCAGCATACCCTCCAGCTAAGTTTGATATCAAATCTACTGTACATATGTGGAACTTAACTGATAAGAAGCTATCTTTTGAGCAAAGCAATATAATTTGATAAATCTAAACAGATCAGGGTGAATTTTAATACTTTTTTTGACCATATAGATTCTCCTTAAGTATTGTATCCCATGATGACTTGCTTGAACAGGTTATTTTTCTGCACTAAGAAAGCTTATGATGTCAGTTTAGTATGAAAAACATATTAGAACATTATTATTTTGGCTACCAAAATGTATACACATCTGAAGAAGCACATCAGCAAGCATTCAGTCCTTATCCTAGCTAGTTTTTCCAACAAATTCTGATGGTGCTATATAGCAAAGTTGCCGTGTCAATTTGAAAATTTCCAGTCAACTAGGTATTTATTCTGGTTTTCTTGGCACATTTACACTGCATTTATTTGATGGAAAGATCAGATTCTTACTCCTAACGCTAACAGTAAAAACATTTTGACAAGCCTTAAGATAAGCTTTCTTACCTAGTTGGATGAAATTTTGAATGTAGGATGTTAGTGTTTTGGCTTTTGTATCAGTGATGTTAGATATTCTGAGATGTATAGAAAAATGAGTTGATTGTAATTCTAGGAAAAAGGACCATAGGGAGCTGTGACTAATTTTTCAGCAGTAACATTTGGTGTAGGTAAAAAGTATAGTAAATCACACATTTACATATGTTCTTGCTTTGTTGTATCAACAATTTCATTAAAATAATTGGCAACTTGCTCCTTGTAATTTACCATACATTATCACTCATATTGGCTATTGAAATAATTATAACTACATTTTTTTAAGATCTATCTCTAAAGCTCTAGGGGAGTATTTTTCACATGTATATGTTATTTCAGTGATGACTTGTAATTGGAGAATCAAAATCTAAAAAAAAAAAAAAATTAATTTGGAGTTAAAACTTTTTTCTGTATTTTCTTCAGTTATTTCAATTATTCTGTTTGTCAAAGGGAAATTAATACCTGGTTCTCAGTACTTTATATTTCAAAGGATGAATATAAATATGTGTAAGAGAAGTTCTGTGCAATTATTTTCAAAATCCAACAGGTTAGCTAACGCTTTTAATAGGAATCACATTCTAATAATGATGAAAAGGCTGTTCTTTCAGAAAACCCACTGGCTTTCAAATAACCAGCATGGCAAAATAGAAGAATAGTTGAGTGACTTATATTGATTTTTATTATACATGTTCTAATACTGGGTGTCAGATAGTTTTACATTCTCTCTTGAAATCCTCTGTTTGCTTGTAATGATGTTTAATCTTCATAGTATTTCATTTGGCAGTGAAATCAAAGGATTTCAAGTGATTACCATGATCTTTTGCTATGTTGATAGAAAACATGCATAACAGGATGTATTCTACTTGTTGCTGGTAGGATGTCTGGAATGTAAATATCTTCTGAATTTTTAAAATAAAATAATAATAATAAAAAAAGTTAAGCCTAAAGTCAGTGAAAAGCTAATGTACAAAATATTGTCCTTTAAATTGTGATTTATTGAGGCAAAATAGCTATGTGATTCCTTTGTGACAGTTTTGCTGAACAGAATTGAATTTTTTTTTTAATTGCTCTCTAAGAGGCATGACTCCCTATTAAAATTCAAAGGATTTAGGCACTGTCTTCTCTTAAGCTTCCCTGTAACATCCATCCTTAATCTTCTCTAAAAGCCTGTCTGTCTGAAATATTTCCAATGTAAACAAAAAAAAAAAGTCATTCAGGCAATTCAGAATTTGCACTGTACTGCAGTGCTCATGTTTCTGCCCATATATAATTCAAGAGTGTATTTTGCCTCAAGATAGTCCTCCTTTTAACCAGTTGAAAATGTAGGAAACAATATTATTGCTTACATGAATTATTACTGTTCACAGTAGTCTTTCTGGTTGCATCCGTGATAAAGCAGTAGAGAAAATACTCCAAGCAGAAAAGACAGAGGTATAGACTCAGGATTCTTGAATAACATGATGTTCTTTTGTAATCTCCTGTGCATAGTTTCTTTATTTTGGAGGCATTTGTGGCATATTGCATATAATTCTAATGCCAGTATGATAAGACTCATGGATTTAATACAAGTAGAATATGACATGTGATAGATGTGGATTCCCCAAATTTGTGTTTGTTGGTTAAAACTCATCAGAACATATGTAAATATAGATGAGAAAAAAAAAGTTTATTTGGCAAAATAAGTGCGTATGGTCAGTTATTGATCTGTTTCATGTACAAGCTGCTACGTTTAATATCTTTTAACACCTCTAAGGTACCACAGACATTGGATTTCTTTGAATCATGTAGTGTGTAGATAACACCTAGCTTTTATATGACATGTTTCTTCCTGTGGAAACTCCTGGGCTCTAAGTTCACAGAAATGAGTTGCTAGAATTCATTTTGTATTTATAGTGCAAAAATTTTGAGATTTTTCTAAAATTTCTCTGTAACAGGATAGATACATTTACAGGATCATACCTTGCTTTTCTGCAAGGTTCAACATGTAAGAAGAGCATGATACTTTTCTAGAGCCTTGCCCTAACTTAATCTTTTCTTAGAGAAAGTAAGGAACAGGTTTTTAAGATTCACTGTCCAATTAGTGAGAACAGTTCAACTTCCACAGAACCTCTCAAAGTTTGTGGGAAGCTTGTAAAATTCCAGCTGATAGAGAGCGCTGAACTTGGGGTGCATATTAGTCTCTTGAGTGTATGCATCCAAAGTTGTGTTTTCAGTAGATGGCTTCTTATTTGGGGAAAAAGAAAATGAAACACCTATAAGTAGAAAAATTATGTTGCAAATATTTCTATTTATTCAGTTTTTCCACGGTATTTAGCAGGATCTACTTCAGATCCAAGCTAGGGTTTTTTGAAGACAGATATTTCATTTAAGGCCTTACTAACTTGGCTTTGAAGTAAACAATATTTCTAAAGAGACTCAGTGGGGAAATGGGCTGGAAGAGTATAAGGGAGGGGACAGCAGTGTCAGTTCAAGATTTTTGACATCACATGTTTGACATCTTATACAAAACTTCCACTAGCAGCATCTTTCATTTAAAACAATATTTTTATTCTCTTATGATGCTTGACTTGAACAACAAAACAGTATAGCAAGATCATAAGAGTTCAAAAGAAATATATCTTGTGCTCAGCTTCCTTCTGTTGCTGTTCTGCATGCTGTTGTGCTTTTATGGAAGAGGAGATAGAGTAATAGTTCCCACATCCTTGGGCTTCCTTTATTTATAATGGTTAGGTAAATGTTAACACGAATATTTAATTCTAAAGGTAGGTGGGATTTACATCTAAAAGCTTTTTAGGTCTATTCAGAAAAGTTACTGGGAGTCTTAATGGAAGTAACCTAGTTCTCTGTAGGGCTCTGTCCTGAAATTTGTAGTTTGTCAGGATATGAGGATCATAATTTGATTTTGGCAAATGTCATCAGTCCTCCAAATGCCCTTTCAAAATTTCAGTGTAATTCCTTATTCTTTTTTACAGTCTCAATAAGTATTGTGTAATACTGATAAAGGAACTAAATTGTCATGATCCTCTCAAAAGAAAAAATTGTGTTTGCAGTTCCTTTTAACATGGATTTTGTGTTGAGATTATATGGTGTTATTTATGATTTTCTACGTAGATGTGCAAATACACACAGAAATATTTTATATTCCATATGTAAAGGAAGTTTGATATTACAGAAATGAAATGTGTGAGGGAAGATGATCTTTTATCTCCCCATGGTGACTGCAAGTGTTTTTTACATGAATATAAATGAAAAAGAGAAACAACTTGGAAAATTTTACAAATGCAGAGGAATTATGTTGTGCTTTCCAAGAAATACTCTCCAGGGAGAAAGGATTCTCAGTACTCTAAAGATGAGGCAGGAGTTAGTCTATTAAGGAGTTAGGAAAATGTACATAAGTGTGTATGTAGACAGATTTAATTTTAGTTTGCCACAAACATTTTTCAAATACAGAAAATATATGGGCAGATAAAATTAATGGAGCTCATTGGCAGCAGCTCCCTGAATAAAGTGCCTCTGCTTTGAGAACTGCCCCACTCAGATTTGAAGTTTGAATGGGCAAGGAGTCTCCTGTCATTTCTGTAGCACAGATGCTGCATGCTCTCATCTGCAGAATCTGTTTTCCATTGATTCCTGGGGCTTGGTCAGAGTTGATGTGCAAAACACCACTTTGATGAGCACAAGCACCTGTATCAAAGGGGTAAAGGATTTTTTCATGGGAGTTGGCAGGGCTCATTGAAAGAGATTTAATCTGGATTTGAAGGGGGAAGGGGGTAAAACCAGGCTTTCTTGAGATAAGACAGGGGGTGATGCATCAAAGTTGGTGGGATGGTGTGCTAGAAAGGTCCAAGTCTGCCATCCCAGTGGAGGTAGGAGATGGAGTGCCATGTGATAAGACAAAGACAGAAGCCCAGATTGCTGGAGTAGAAATCACAGAAGTGCCTCAGGTAGGAATTAGGCCTTCTGCCCCCAGGAAGGTGATGGTATAAGTAGCCCAGCTAAAGTCCATCAGTACCAATGCACACAGCATGGACAACCGGAGGAGCTGGAAGCCATTGAAAAGCAGGAAAACTATGATATAGTTGCCATCGTGGCAACATGGTGGGATGATTTACACAACTGGACTGCTGCACTGGATGGTTATAAAATCTTCAGAAGGTATAGGCCACGAAGGAGAGGTGATGGAGTGGTCTTGTATATTAGGGTGTGCTTTGACTGTCTTGAGCATAATGATGGTCATGATGAGATTTTATGGGTAAGAATTTGGGGGAAGGCAACAAGGCAGATATCATGGTGGAAGTCTGTTATAGACCACCCAACCAGGATCAAGAAGCAGACGAAATATTCTGGCAGTAACTGGAAGAATACACAGTCACTACCACTTGTTCTCGTGGGAGACTTCAATTTAGCAGATATCTGCTGGAAATGCAATAGAGCAGAGAGGAAACAATCTAGGAGGTTCATGGAGTGTGTGGAAGAGAATGTCCTGACAAAGCTGAGGACTGAACAATGGAGGGCTCCCTGCTGAACCTGATGTCCATGAACAGAGAAAGACTTGTGAGTGATGGGAAGATTGGAGGCCATCTTGGGCATAAGAATCATGAAATGATAAAGAGATTTCAATTCTTGGGGAAGTAAGGAGAGGGATCAGTAGAAATGCCACCTTGGACTTCAGAGGGCAGACTTTGACCTGTTTAGGAGACTAGTTAGCAGAGTCCCTTGGATGCAAAGGGCAAAGGAGTCCAGAAGTCTGGATGTTCCTCAAAAGGGAAATCCTTAAGACACAGGAAGAGGCTGTCCCAGTGTGCCCTAAGATGAACTGGCAGGCAAGAAGACTGGCCTGGCTGAACAGAGAGCTTTGGCTGGAACTAAGGAGGAAAAGGAAAGTCTGTGGCCTATGGCAGAAGGAGCAGGACATTCAGGAAGACTCTGAAGACTCCATGAAGCTATGAAGGGAGAAAATTAGAAAGGCTGAAGTCCAACTAGAGTTTAATCTGGCTACTGCCATAAAAGACAAAAATATTTCTGTAAATGCATTAACAACAAAAGGAGGCTCTGCTGTTGATTTGCATGAAGAGGAGGCTCTACAGAGAGATGTGGACAGGGTGGATCGACGGGCTGAGGACAATGGTACGAGGTTTAACAAGGCCAAGTGACAGGTCTTGCACTTGGGTCACAACAACCCCAGGCAACACTATGGGCTTGAGGAAGAGTGGCTGGAAAGCTGCCCTGCAGAAAAGGACCTGGAGGCATATTGGTTGAATGCCAACTGAATACAAGCCAGCAGTGTGTCCAGGTGGCCAAGAAGGTCCATAGCATCCTGGCTTGTATCAGCAGTATTGTGGCCAGTGGGATTAGGGAAGTGATTGTTCCCCTGTACTCAGCCCTGGTGAGGCCACAACTTGAATGCAACTTTGGGCACCTCATTGGGGGATAGCACATGAGGAAATAGCCTCAAGTTGAGCCAGGGAAGGTTTAGATTGGATATTAGGAAAAACTTCACAGAAATGATTGTGAAGCAATGGAACAGGCTACCCTGAGAAGTGGTGGAGTCCCCATCCCGAGAGGTATTTAAAAGATATGTAGGTGTGGTGCTGAGGGATGTGGTTTATTGCTAACTTGGCAGTGCTGGGTTAATGGTTGGACTTGTTGATCTTAAAGGTTTCTTCCCACTAAAATGATTCTATAATTCAATGATTTTTATGTAAATGATGTACTGTGACAGTGTGGGCATCCACTTGCAATTCTAACTCTGGCTTGGCTAATCAGCTAACAAACAAGTCATTGTTGCATCTGTGTTAGATGGAGTAGCATAAGCTTGGCCAGCCCATGCCACTTCATGTTTCTGCAAAACCTTAAATAATTTCCCTTTGTTCATTCCACACGAAATTTTCACACTTAACTACACACCTGGGTCAGCAGCCAGCGGAATTAGTTCAGTTGTAGCAGAAAGCCATGTTGTGCTGCCTTTCAGCAGCTACCTGTCTCCTAGATGATAACAGAGCTTAACTATGTGAGCACTTCTACTTTAATTGAAAGTTAACCAGCTTGGCTTAGCTGAAAGCATTAAACCTGGTTGAATGTGCCCCAAAATGGAAAGGGAACACTCGCAAGTCGCCAGGGGTTGTGAAAATTGCTCCTTACTGCCTCAGGCTTCATGAGTGGCAGATTTGGTCCTGTGTCCTGGGCATCAGCATTCCACTTTGTGTGCTCTTTGATCTATGTTCCCGAGCACTTGATTCTGACCCTCTGCTGCAGTTACAGTGTGCTAATGTACTTGAAGAATATATGCTGGGCATGTTAAGCCTCATCTTTGGGATTGGTATGCTATTGATGGAGCTATGTAACAGTCAAGCACTGAGAGGTTATGATTACTATAGGAGTCCTTTCAGAAAGTAATAGGAGAAACTGATGCAACAGATGCCCATCCTCTCATATGACTGGTACATGGGTTCAGTGGCCATAAGCTATGTTTATAGAAGTGTCCCCTGCCAGCTTATTGTGGTCTTAATCACCTGTTATCATTTGCTGCCTCCCACAGCTCACTCAAAAACATAGATTTTTTTTTTTTTTTTTTTTTTTTTTCCCATCCTGGATGTACACCAGAATTGACAACTCTATTATCATTGAGCCCCGGTAGTTTACTTGTGTATTTAGATGAACATATATGAATAACCATTCAGGGGAAAAAAAAGTTATTTTATAATTGATGATATAGACTGCTCTGTACAACACTGGCTGCAGTTTGGGAATACACACATCGGCTGACTTTGAAGGCACCAATGTCTCTTTTAGAAGCAGTTTAATTGTAGTAAGAATTCTGCTGCAGTTGACTTTTTCTGTGGATGTCACCAGTGGGACCTCCATAGTTTCACCACTGGTGATAGCTGTTACTGAGTCTATAACCAAATGAAGTATCTGCTTAAAACCACTGCAGTATTCTGTGGAGTGTTCTTGTGATCTAATTGTTAAACTCATTATTCTGCATAGAACATACTGGGAGACTATGCATTTTAATGTATTTATTTTGTACAGTTGTTTTATGTTGTGATTTTTTTTTCCTATATAGTAGTGTTTCTGTATTAAAAAAAAAAAAAAAAAATAATGCTGTCTAAGAATTGCTGTAAATGGTATTAATATTCCCAACAGACATACTGAAAGACACTGTGTTGCCAAAACCTTGTTGCATATATTCCTGATCAAAATTATTTTCATGCTCTCATAGCAGTTGCTAGTAACTACTAATCTTGGTACAGTTTGTATTTTCAGGCAATTTAAATTATACTGTTAATAGTATGTTCTCAACAGTGCAAATGCTATAAGTTTTGCAGTTAATTCTTCCAAAATTTCTTAGTCTGTGATGTGTGAAATGCACAGTTAGAGCATGTATTTTCATGCTCAGGTAGCACATAATAAGTAGAATTGGAGTTTTATCTACATAGATTTCTATAGAACAGAATACAGATTATATTCCCTGTTTTGTCTCATGAACAAGTTAAAAGGCTTACTATTAGTATTTGTTTAGTTGTGTGTATTTGGAAAGGAAGGCAAGTATTATTCTGCTGCTAATAGTCTTCCTTTTAACTGACACTGCTGAAAATTGAAGTACACTGTAGAGAAGGAGATTGAAGGCAAGGAGGATTGTCTTCAAAGTTGTACAGATTAATTGGCTGATACCACAGTTGTGTGCAGCCTGGACCATGTGTGAGTTAGGGTTTAATAGTTTTGAATACCCTTGTGCTTTGTGCAGGTAGCAGCTGTGTAAATGACACAACTCATATCTAGGTTCCAGCCTGATCTTCTGTTGCATAATTCATTATCTTATTCTGATGAAGTTAGGAAGTAATTGTGAGGAAGTGTAAAATGGTGATAGTTGTTGTAAAATTTAATCAAAACGGTAAGAAATTCAAGGTAATGCTGTGTCATAAGTGAGAAAAAATTAAAGCAGGGAAATTTTATGCCTGATTTAAGTAAATGCACTATGAATATATAAATTTTTTGTTAAAAACCTCCTCAGTACTGGCTTAGAATACCTCAGTGGCTTGAATGCTGTACATAGTCTATGGCTGATTATTTTAATAGCAGTAACATGGAGAAAAAAAGAAAAGAACTCTCATGGCTAAATAATTACCTCTTTGTTATGACAATTTCTTTTAACTCTCTATCCTTGTTTTTCCTTTAGCTACATGATGCTACATAAATTTTTAGGTCAGTTAAAGGTGTATTTTGGTTTTGTATTGTTTTGTTGTATTTTTCCTATTTGCTTGGTTATTAGTGACCTTTAAGGATTTTTTTTTTTTCAATTTCTTTGCACACATGTTAATTTATTTTCACTATATGAATTCAGTCTCAAGAAACATCTGTTTCAAGGATAGCAGAACTATTTAGCTGCAGGGCAGCTGGAGATCTCAGGTAGTTTATTTATACGTTGAAAAGGAGGGGCAGATCAAAGACTCTTGGAATTACTTATTTGCAGGAATCTTTCTAAAATATGAAGTTTTGATAATGTCAACTTAATCTGAAACAACATTATTTATATATGTGTGTATGTTCATATATATATTTATTATATTAATTCCAGGATAACCAGTTTTGGAATGTAAATATTAGAATATGCAATACACACACATGCCTCAGATTCCCATTGTGAGATGAAGCAGGCAGCAGCACAAATCAGTTACTGTAAGGCAAACGTGGCTGTGGTGGGTTAATACTGCAGGGTCACTCCTGAGGAGCGTGTTCCTTATGCCATGTGAAATATGGAGAACATGGGTATTCCCTCCCCCCAAGGAAGGATGAGGCCACACACATCCATACTGCAACTTAATCTGTGAGAAACAGGGGTGCAATCGATTCTGCAAAAATCCTGTCTGAGCCTTTAGCTCGTACCACCAAATCTCTGCACTTTCTTAGACATTTTTCAGCGCTTAAGTTTCTTTAGCGCTCATCCATGGCTACCCAGGGATGCTGAAATGTGTCTTCTCAGGCAGTGGAGGTCTGTCCCTTTCCAGAAGCCCTGCTAAAATGAAGGTAGGCACCTCAACTCTCCATATGATCTCTGTGAGATTCTGCAAATGAGGCCAAGTTAGGACTCTGGTGGCAGCACTTTTATTCATAATAGTTTAATGTCTGTGCCCTTGCTGAAGAAAGGGTAGGGCCTACTCATCACAATGTGGTTTTCAGACTCGGTTCTCTGCAGTATGTGTGTATTTTGTGTTGCATTTATATGACACAAAAAGTTGCCACTGGGAATTGGCAACAAGAACCCTCATTTCCCTGCTCCCAACACAGGGACCTGATGGTTTCTTGCCTGTTGTACGACTGGGCTTCATACTTGTGTATTCCTATCAGCACGTTTGGCATTCAGTGAAGGCCTTTAACCTGAAATTACACACATTTTGGTGCTTGAGACACCCCTCTAGGGGCTGAAAGACTGAGTTTAGTCCCTCTGAGGCTAAATAATGCTGAGGTCTGCATTGCGCAAGTGCATAGAAGGCTGATCGAAAACCTTGCGAGTTGGAAGTACTTGTCTCTTCTGGTTATTTGTACTCCTGACTGAAGAGAGAGATGCCATATAGTCATCACACCGGAGGCGGACAGTCACTGTGGGAAAGAGCAGGTACACAAGTGAGGAAGGACGCTTAAAATCTCAGAGGTACACCAAAACTGAGCAAAAAGAAATCAACACCATTTTTTAGAGCTATACCCTGAAATAGGGAAATTAGACCTTTTTTTCCTCCAAAGCTGTATCTAGTCACTGACCTTCTATCTGTAAAATAGGATATAATCAAAGCCATAAAGGTGGAGTCTTTGCTGTTCCCAACAAATATACTCATTTATTTGTTCTAGGCTGTTGCTAGCAATGACTCAAAAGCAAAAGAGTGAGGTAGCTCTGAACTGAAGGTTGATTGTATCAGTGCAAAGTAAAAGGTAAGCATTGTTGTTAAACAATGTCCAAGCTTCAATACAGAACTGGTTCTGTGTCCCTGGATAATTTAAGTTTCAGTTCCCCCATGGGTAAAACAGATGCTTATCTCCATAACCCAGGTGCTCTGTAGTCTTATTACTAATGTTTGTGAAGTTTGTTGAATTATAGTGCAAATTGAGATGTGAAAATATCTAAATGGAGCAAGGTAATAAAATCAGTCAGAAGTTATGCTCTGGATCAGATACTTTTTCTGATGGGGAAATGTGATTAGAGCAGCTTGATGAGAGGCAGTAACGTCTGTATTCCGCTTTCAATTTGGGTCCTAACTTTGTTATTGGAAAAGTCTCTTAATTATGAATTTTAGTTTACATAGACAAAAATGAATAGAAAATTACTTATTTCATAGTTTGGTGGTAATAAGCAAAAGTTTTAATGAAACATCAGGGTCTTCTCAAGTAAAAGATATTATTTTCTTCAATGTACTTTACATACAAACTGTGTTGTGACTTTGGACAACAATTCAGGGTGGTGTGATCAGTGACATTCTAAGCATGCACAGAACTGACTTTAGCATTAAAATTGCATTTATATTTAAACAAGATAGCCAAGATAGTCTTTAATTAGAATTGCAGCATATGCAAACACAATATTATTAACCTCTCCTCTGCAGGAGAAAACTGTTATATAAGTGTGAATGTTCATTATGATGCTAGCTTAAGAAGCTGGATAAATCTTTGAAAGGCATCTGCTACTCTCCTAACACTGCTTCTCCTACAACATGCAGATACAGCTTTCATCTCTGTGGTAGTCCATGTTGTAAACATCCTTCTGTGGTTTCTTCACGAAGTAATGTTTTTCAGAGGCAGAAGACCTGTGGCCTTCCATTTTTAGCCTTTTCAGGCATCTGCAGCTCGGGGGAAGGGATGGAGATTCTTTCTGATAACATATTTGTCTCATAGGGCTGCCAGCTCACCACCCTCATTTCTGGCCAGTGTTCATGGAAATCAATCTGTTAATTTAACAGCATGATGCCAGATAGTTTCTTGTCAGATTCTGACTTGCTTAACAACATGTTAGCATTGATAGACAGTAACTTGAAGTGCAGTGTTGGGGTTCTTTTTTTTTTTTTTTTTTGATTTGTTTGTTTGTGGGTTTTTGGTTTGGTTTTTTTGGTTTGTTTTTTTTTTTTTTTTCCTTTGGTTTTTTGAGTGTTTTTTTTGTTTTTGTTATGCACTGGTTTTTATTTATAAAACATAAGAAGGGTTGTAGATATGGAAGTAAAATACCCATTTCTTAAGGTGAATACATTTTCCTCCTAGAAATTTTAATTTTTGTAGATGAAAAATGAGTAAAAGCTTGAAGCTTGAAATGGCTGATAAGTCAAAGAGCTGTGTCTGTATGCCAAATAACAGGCAACACCAAAAGAATAAGGATTTTTATTATCTTCCCATTCCAGTGAATTTTTTAAATTAAACACTGTAGTGGATTTTGCATATTTGCTTAGCTAGAAAATAGCACATGGCTTTGCATCTTATATTTAACAGGAATATACTACTATTTTTCCTTCAAAAGTTTAAAGATGTTACTACCTTTCACAAATCTACAGGTCACAAAAGTATTACTGTAACTGGGGAGAAAAGAAAAAAAAAAAAAAGCAAACAAAAATTATCCCTGGTAAAATATGGACTCTGTTCTACTTATCATTTGACTATAATTTCACCCTCTAGATGATGTAGTTTCAATGTGCATTATATTTGCACACTGCTTTTAAATGATGCTGCTGTTCCATGGTGTCACGGTTTAAGGTCAGGGTAGCCCCTTAGCCCTGGGATACATGTGCTAGATTATTCAGACTATAGGTTACTTAATATTGGATCTTTTAGCATCCTAGAAATACTTGGTTTAGGTCTATGCAATTGTATTTGAGCTGCTTGCATGTTACTATTTTACAGAGCTCCTCTCTGGCTCATAACATAAACCAGTATTCATGGAAATCGTGAATGAGCACAGGAGTTTGGGAATACTCTCATGGGTGTAGCTGTGTTTTTTTAAAAAAAAAAAATTCAATGAATAGTCACACTTACTTTCAGAAAAAGGGAAGATTACTACCAATTTTCCAAGCTTGTCATAAAGGATGCAATAGATTCAGCTGGGAAAATAAGGTCATTACTTTAAAAGCAACTTTTTAATAGTTTGGAAGTTTAAAGTTCTTGGCAGTTTAGAGTAGGAATTCAAAATAAAAAGTTCGATTTCAGACTCTTATAATGTTGTCATCCAGATATGCTTGCTGCAAGCAAAAGAAACACTGAGGTCTTTTCAAATATGTCCCATCTTGCTCAGGGCATGTTCTTTTCCCAGGTAGTGACTGGAGGAGCAGACCTCTAATAGCACTCCCTGCTAAAGCTTTCTGCTCTGTGGGCTAATGAGTAGTGGGCTATTCCAGGTGGTGGAGAAGTCAGTGGGAGGTGAGGGGGAGAGGCAGAGAAGATGAGAAGGATGTGTCAGAGTTAGGGTGCAGCTGCACAGGACTTTTGTGTGCCATTCTTGCCCTGCTGAAGCAACCTGGGTAGCCCCAAGTGTCTCTGGAGCACTCTGGTGAGGCTTCCAATCCTCGCCAGAACCTTTGGATGTGTAGTGGCAGGATGAGATGAGAAATTCTGAGGTGGCCTGATGCTGAACGTCAGCAGTTGTTGCAGGCACCCTACCCACAGGCTCGCTTCCCCAGTGTTGCTCTCCTCTTTGGGAGGGTGATGTCCCTTCTTGTGCTGTTCCCCAGCAGCTCTGTTCATCTCACCTTGGGTTATTGGTCCTTAGGTGACATTGGAATGGGCTACTGTGTCTATTCCTGCTTTACCTTGGCAGTAGACTCCTCCTTTTCACCTTTCCTTGCTGTTCCTTTGGCCCATAGTCCTCCTTCCTCACAAAAATAAAACCAAACTGTGATATGTCCAGCTTCAAGCTCGACCTTTCCACAATGTGCCCTGTGCTCCTTTGGGCACCTAAGCCTGCACCCATGTAGCAGGCATGCTTCCCTCACTACAAGGCTCACAGCATTACCCAGGGAGTGGCTGCACTGTGCCTGTTCATGGCACCCAGCCCACGGGCTGCCCTCAGCTGCCCTCCACCCTCCCTGTGCTCAGCCACTGGCAGCTGGGAGTGATTTGGGCACTGTGCAGCAAAACCCAACCCTGGACTTGGGCTGCTGCTAAAAAGACCTCTCCTGACTACCAGTTGTTCATGGCACTTGGTTGAACAACGTAAATTTATCTAAAAGCAAGCAATATTAACTTGCTTAATCATTAAAAATGGGTACCTGGTCAGCATAGTGCACTGTTTTGAAAATTAATTGTTTGGGTTGTTTTGACATAAGTTGACTGCTAATACAGTCCTTTTATGTATCTATTGACTTTCTCATTACTGTCTGGTTTTGCAGTACATGGGCAGGACAACGAATATGGTAGGGACTTTGAAAGCTCTGCCCAAAAACTTGATGATTAGAAAAGTTGAGAACTGATAACTGTGGTGGTAATGAGAAACGGAAAAATACTGAGGAAAAATACAATTTATTAGAGAGAATAAATTAAAATCACACTTGAAAGAAAGTGTAGATTACACCTCACTAAAGTGGATTTCCAATAAACAGTATTAAATTCCATATTTATTCACTACCTTTTCCTCTTTCCAACATTACCTCCTCAAATAAGATTACTTCTGTTTAGTCTGTGTCAATGTGAATTTTGATGTGATCTAAACTATGTGGCAACTGAAAATCACACCTCCTATGTGGACACCAATTTCCTTCAATTTATTATTGACAGCCTCTTATGTGACTTGTTCCTCTTAGGCCAATTCAGTCATTTCTGTTCAAAAGATAAAAAGCAACCAAGGACTACCTGAACCAGCAAGAAAATTTCTGTCAGGGAACTAAGTAGAAGCAGAGGATGAACTCCATTTAGAAATGTATAGTAAACTTAGAATTGGCCTGTGAAGAATGAATTCAAATTGTTTATATTCATGAGCTTCTAAATTAAATGCATCAGATTTATTGCTTCAAAGTTATTTTTTTCTTTAATCCTGCTAACTCTCATAGACTAAATAATCTCCCATTTTTTGCAATATAAGGTGTAGTTGAAATACACAATACAGTTTATCTTTGCCAAGTATGAAAGTGCATTTAATAATTTTAAAGCTGTTAGCATAACCAACCCCCCCCAGTTTTATTTATATTCCTCTGGCTATTTCAGTGAGAAACAGATGACTTCAAAGCACAGCTTTTGCATGCAGCATCCTACCAATCTCAATGGCAAGAATTTTACATTCTGACTCTATAACTAGGGCCACATCATGTTGTCCTCAAGGCTCCCCATGTTGCTTTATTCAGCAGAAGGATTCCTCTCTAAGAATCTGTCTTCAGTTGTTACTTCAGGGAATTAAAAATGTGCAGTAGCTTATGTGCAGAGGTACTCTATGTGAACTGTAGGCCTGTAATTCTTTCTTTTGTGTAGCAAATGAAACCTTGCATATGGCCATGGTGACGTTATGGAACTGTGGGGAATATATTGTTTCTAAGCAGTGGTAGAAGTCTCTCCCAGTAGGAAACCAGTATTGTAAATAGCAAGGTATTTTTTTTATAAAATCATAAGACACAAAGCTTGGATTTACAGAGACTTCATTTAGATACTGTTAAACCAGAATGGAGACTTCACTGGGATATGGGAATTGAGCTGAAGTCGATTACATTTGTGTTTCATTTTATTCAAAGTATAACAGCCATATGCCCAGCCATTGAAAATCAAGAATTCCAGCATGCTTGGAGGTCTTCTGTGGAAGCTGGAAAATACTGCATAAATATTAATGTTGTGAACCCCCTGTTTATCTGTTTACAATAATATTACTGTAGAAGTGCATCCTGGATATAATGAACTTTGCTGCAGTGAATACAAGACAGGTAGGTACACAGTAGCTGAGGAAGAGTGGTGAGGTTTGAACCATGTCTGTGATTCAGAGTGGTTGATAAGCATTAGTGTTGGCTTAAGTGGCATGCTCATAGGGAATAAGGTGAAAATAAGTACAAGAACCTACATATGATTACCTTGCTTCAATATAGGTAACATATACTCGTGTCATATTGCACTATACCAATGATAAGGAACATCTGCATTCTCTTTGTTCACATTGCCTGTTTGCTTTTCTCAGGTATATTGACATGATATAAAGTAACCTTTTTACGATGATGTTACCTTATCACTTCAGAGGTCTAGATATTTTTTCAGTAAGAATTTCACTTCTCAGTTGGATAATTATCTTCTTATAATTGTTCTTGTACAAGTTGTGAAAGCAGGAAAATATTTGTAAATGTGATTCTTTAAACATCAGGAAAATGTACTTGTTTTTTTAGGGGGAGAGAGACAAAAATGTAGAAAAGCTGTCAAGTTTACAGAAATAATTACTGTCTAAGTTTACAGGCCAAGATTTTCAAGGAATGTATAATTCTGTGTATTGCCACTCTAGGTGCCAAACTGGAAAATGCAGGGAATGAATACCTTAAAGCATTTCAAATTAGATACCTTAAATTAGGCATTATTTAGACTGAAAACCATTGTCATGAGTTGTACTGTTTTAATATTTGAAGTACTTTTTTCATAAATGCAAAGTAAATGACTCAGAAAGTTCTTTCCTGTGTTTTTAAATAAAGACCTGTTGCTTTCCATGTTAGTCAAGTTCTTAATTTTAGAATATTTCAAAATACTGTAATTCAATTAGGAAAATTTTACTCCAGGCTAATACTCAAGTAGTGGCTAGACTACATTTCTGTCATTAATTTACTGTATGTGTTTCTGAAATCATTGTGAAGTACATACTGTTTAAAAAAGAGGCCTTGTGATTCTGATTTTATTTTTATAGCAGTGTGAAGAGTAGAAGATTTTCCTGAACTGGTTTGTGCTTGCATAAGCTGCTAGGAGTAGAAGTAATATGACTACATGTGGTTAGTGGACCTCAAACAGTAATCAGGGAGTACAAAATGCTCAGTTTTGAATTGAACTGTCAATGCAGAAGACAGGACTTTTAAACTTTTTACTCTATAAAGTCTATGTGCCAGAGCTATTTTTGAAAACACTTTGAGATTTAATTGTGCATTTACAGTGGAATAACAATAGTTAATTAATTCTAAAACCTGAAATGATGCATATCCATCTTAATGCATTATAATAATTATTATAGTTGACTTGATATTAATATGCAGTAATTTACTTTTGACATTTCTACAGTTGATCTCCTTTAATATATATATATACACTCCTATTATGTTATTTTAGTAATCTTATTTAAAAAGGGAAGATTACATATTGAATACTGTACCTCAATTTTATTGTAATGATTTTACTGGTTACCAGGTGGGGTGGCAGTTGAAAAATTTGGTGAATGCACTACGAGAGGATCCGAGTGGTGTTATCTTAACTTTGAAAAAGCGACCTCAGAGCATGCTTACCTCAGCACCAGCTTTACTGAAAAATATGAGATGGAAGCCCCTTGCTCTGCAGGTAATGAAGCTTAATCATAAGTCATACACCATCATTTTAACTATAGATTATCTCAGTGATGCTTTATTGTGCTTCATCTCAGCAGCAAATGGATTTACTCTTGTATACTTGAAAAATGGTTTCTGAAAGTATTTCTCTGCAGTTTGTTCTCATAGGAGTGATAGAAATTAAACCTGTTAGTAGAACTTTTCAAATTTAAGAAGTAATCATCCCAATGTTTTAACAACACAGAAAAGTAGCCCCAGATAACTTTTCTGTCTGGACACAAGAAACTGACAAAATTTTAGTTTGACTTCTTGTTGAGCTCTCAGTACAGTATAAACTCAATGAATCAGGGGAGATAAATTATTTTGAATTCTTAGTTTGATGAAGCTACAGGAAAATTTAGAAGGTGATTTTATTCAATACGCTTGTTGACCATCAAAATTTCCATATGTAAATCAAATCATAGTTTATCAAAGTTGTCCTTAATATTGAACCCTTGCACATAAGGTGGTGTAGCACAGTATGTCTGGCTGGGCCTTTAATTTTAGTAAGCCTTCAAAGGGCTAAAAACCATCGAATGGTTTCATTAAAGCTTTCATGTTTCACTCCAGGATAAAATGTCACTGTGATGGATTACTCTAGGAAATAAAAGTTATGTCCAGACTGATGAAAGCATGTAACTAACAGATGGAACTGACAAATAATCCCTCTTTTCATTCAGTTCAGATAGAAGAACGTTTAGAAATTTATTTTCTTTGAATAAAGAATGCATTCGTTGGGACATTTTTATTAGTAAAAAGACTCATTTAAAATTAAGTACATTTGAGAGAGAGAAGACTTCTGGCAAAAGGAAAGTGAGATATGGAAATGCCACTGCCAGTAGTTGTGGTCTTTGCCATTTAAAATGTTAAGAGATTAATAAAAAGAACTCATGCTATGAAAAAATTCTTTCAAATATGTATATATATAAATTATTTTATAATAGTTAAATGCATCATTGTCCTTGAAACTGAGTAAGTTTTTAGATGACTGAGTTGCCTTGGTCTTTCAGATATAAAGAATTTACTAGCCACATGACAAAAGTCTTTCATCCAGAAATATCTTATTGGTGTCTGAAAATAAAAACGCAAGTCTGGATGCATGATATGAGTGTATGAATGTCCGTACTTGAAGGCTACGCTTTTTATCATAACTTTAGTGACAGTATAAATACCAATGAAGAATGGACATCATTGCTTTAAATGGGGTCAAATTTTGTCAGTCTAACTCCTCTTTGGGTGAGTTTGGTATGTTTTCAAATGAATTGAGTCATTCTTCTCAATATTCCTTTTTCCTTCACTTTATCATTTGTCCTAGAATAATTACACTGAAGCCCATACAACAGAAGTTTCTGATATGGGCCACTGATGCAGACAATAGCAAATAAGCAATTAATTCAAGACAGGCTACTCCAAAAGGGTGGGAAGAAATGGGACAGAAAACCAATTTCCACCATTTAAAGTAAGTCTAGTAGGAAAGTGAGGATTCCTGTGGTCTTTATACAGTGAATGCAGTCATGAGCTAAAGTTGTGGGCCAGCTTGAAACTCACTCCACATTCATTTCCCAGAAGCAAAAATCCAGTCATCTTTTAGTGTGTTTTATTTGGCTCTGATTTACATCTCAGCATCCTTAGTTCAATGCAGATTGTAGGGTGCTATTCAACAGATTTATCTTTAGGTATCTGCTATGTAGATATCAACATGTGTATATATCATTTAGGTTTCTCATTTTCTCTCCCTTTGGCTAACAGACATACAGAACAGTTACTGGTTCTTGGCCTGTATTAGACTTATCTACCTTAGGATGAGGTGAATTGAACCCTGTGCATGCCTCTTTCTCTCTGATCATAAAAGGAGTCTGGACAGTTACCTTGAATGCAGATTATCTGTATTATTAGGTGAAATGAGACAGACCCTAGATAGAGGTTTTCCATAATCTTACAGGTTTTGGGGGTGGGGACAGTAATGAGAGTATTGGCTTTGCTGTAGGGTTTTTTTTTCTGATAGCATAGAATATATGTGCTTTTAAGGCTATTATGAGTACAAATTGAGACACTGTTGGAGATGTAATTCTGGTACCATTATGATATTGTTCTGATTTTATCAAACATGATACCAAGAAAAGGCCAGAATCTCATTCAACACTTATGTGTGCAGTGTGTGTATGTTTCTGTTGCAATTTATTATTTTGGTGTGAGAAACAATAGTTTTCTTAATTAGACTGAGTGTCAAAAAAGCTCCAGGGTGAAGTGATGACGAACATCAGAAGCTGCATAACGTGGAGATTTCTGTTGTTAATTTATATAGATCAGAGGTTAACAGATGTTACAGTCATCTGATGTTAAAGTTTAATTGTAGCCTAAATGTGAAATAAGTACTGCATGTTTGATTAATAACAAGGAGAAAAAGCAAAGTTCAGTGCAATTTTATAGCTATTAAAAAATGACAAAATTTTGTTTATTTAACAGAATTTACTTCAAAACTTTCCAAAAAAAAAAAATCTTTAGAGAAACTATAAGGTTTTTTAATTTCAATTTGCCCTATGGCTGTTCTGAAATTTCTTGTGTTCCTGAGTTGTGTAAGGGTGCTGTTTTTTATTAGGAGCTAGGTAGCTAGTGTGAGAGGAGAGGGGGAAAATGATAGCAAAAAGCAAAATAAAAAACCACAATCATAAGGAAAAGCAGTCCTTCCATCACCTTTGGAAGCAAGGGAAATTATGATAACTTGTTTTCTTATATCAGAATGTCATGAAATAATTGAGAATGTTATAACTATGTTGTCACCCCAGAGCTAAGTTAATTGAACCATATGATTTATTCAACAGGCACAAGCTATAACAAAATTATGACTCAGTAATAATTCTGTTAAAGTATAAAATATGAGCAAAATATTCAAAAGACACTAAGATAGGGGGATGAAATTCTGATAAAATGGGAATTAGGATCTGCAAACCACCACTGTGGTTTCTTTCTTCACAAATGGAGTGAACAGAGAAAAAGAAAGTATCACAACCTAATCAAATTAGTAAGTGAGGTGAAAATGTGGAAGCTTGCCCTAATGTAAGGAGGCTGACACAAAAGCAGGTTTTTCGTACGCACCCTACCAATTAATATGTTTAACAGCTGTTGCAGGGAATGTAGAAGGTAAATATTTTAGTGAATTAAATTAAGAGACTCATTTACATTGAGATTTACATTGGGATTCTTTAATTGAAAGCCTTCAAAATGGAAGTAAATAATGTTGAGATATTATTGGTAAATGGCTTTCTGCTTGCTTAGCCAATAATTTTATGTAAGAACATGAAGTTTGACATTTGCATGTACATGAAAAACTAGACTTAATGGAGAGATACTAAGTATGCCTGTATGCTGGGAAATTTGCTTCCTAGATAAGGCAGTATGCAATGGTATATCAAGCAGTTTGGTGTGTGAGTGACAGGGCACCTTGGTAGTTAAATTATGCATTCTGATAATGAATTTTTTAAGAGCTTGCTGTTCACTGTTAATGATCTAGATCAGCCATACACCAGCCAAACGTTCATGGTCTCCGGGTGTGGAGATCACTTTTAGATCATTCAGATATTAGCTGGTTGTTAATTGGCATAAATACTTCTTAAAATGTTCAGTGGTTTACTTTAAATGGCTTTGCCTTCACATCACAGTCTTACCATGAATTAAAAGTTAAATGCAGTTGACATAAGTATTGATTAATTTTGGTGGGTTTCTTTTTACTTGTATCAAAAGTGCAGTATATTAATTCTTTTTACAAGCATACTTAGAACAAATATGAAAGGCTAAGGGAAACAAAGAAGCAGAAGAATTATGTGTCCTGTGTACCACTCCTGAAACTGCTAATGAATGCATTGATATACAATAAAATAATAAAATTAGCCTATGTCAATACTATGTACCATTATGTATTGAGTTTATATTTACAAGTGCATTAATTGCAGCTCTAAGGTCAATCAGTACAGAAAGAAAAACATCCTTTTTTTCCCCCCTTGTGTCTTGATTAAAGGAAGTGCGGGGTTTTTTTTTCTTTTTTCTTTTTTGTTTTTTCTTTATTTTCAGTCAATTGATGATTGTCTGGTTTAATATCCATCAGTATCCAACTTCTTGCAGATAAACAAAGGTCTCCTGTGACGCATTCTGGAATCATGTACGAATTTGTGAAGTCAAAGGATTTTTTAGCCTGTGTTTTTTTGTTATTGCTTTTAAAACATTTGACTTAGGCAGCTGTTGCCTAGGGGACTTTTGTGGTTGCCTTTGCAATTGAAAGTATTCATTAATATGGTATTGTACCATAAATATTAAGATGTTATGCCTGCAAGACATATATTACTAAATTTGCCTTTCAGTTACTTTTTCTTTTGTGATCCATTGTGTGAAAGCCTAGAATGATATTTGAGATTGCAATGTTTGTACTTCTGACTGCTACCAAATATAGTGAACAAACCAGTTAAGTTTAACCTTTAATGTTTTAATTTTTTTTAATTGATATAGAGGTGCCTTAATTATCTTTGGACTTTCCAAATTTTTGTGTGGTTCAAAACTTAACTTAAATAAATGTCCTCTACTCCAGATTGTCTCTTTTATTTTTCCCTTCCACTTTGTGTTATTTTGGGGACGTTTTAAAGGAAGGCTTCACAAAGTGCTGTTTGAACAAGAGTGGAAGGTTCGAAAGAGAAGATTCTCAGAGCACATGAAATCCTGTCTAAGTCACTATCATCACACTAGCAAGAAGCTAGCTACAAAGTCTTCCTTTGCCTTCTGGAAAATGTTTTGTTCATTAACCAAAAGAAACTGGATTTTGACTACAATGTGGAAGACTCTTCATCTGGTTTCTTTCTAATCCATAGTAGGAGTAGTAGAGCAACATGTTGCCATGCCTCAGCTGTTTTGGACTACACCCTGCCAATATCAGTGAAAAAGCTCTTACTGATGTCAGTGAGGTTGAGGGCAGGTCCAGCTGCCAGCCACATCTCATGTATTGACTTGGAAAAAACCTTTTGATCCCTTTTAAATGCTCTGTCACACTCTTCACAAAGCTTATTTAAACGTCACCTTTTGTATATTTAAAATAATTGACTGTAATGTTTTCTATGTGATTAAATTGTACTGTTATAAAATCACCAACAATTCAGTATCTGTATTTATTTTAAACAGCCTTTATTTTGGATTAGATATGCATCATATCTCTACTATGATATGCATCAATCTCCAATATGATATATTCAGATTTCAGCCTTCTAAAAAGCAAAAGCAGCAATAACAAGTCCTTGGTTTGAGAGAAAATGCTACTTTTATTGTTTTTATTTAGTATTTTTCCTTATTTTAATATATTGCCTCCTTCATTCATCTAGAGTCAGTGCTATATTCTGTTTTCATCATTTATGATTAGACTTAATGACCTTATGTTTTTTAATAATTAAATTTGAATAAATTGCTAACTCATTTGCTCTTCACTTGCTTAGCTGTCTTTTAACTACATGGGAACTGGTCATTTCTTGCAGCACTGTTAATATGGATTCTGAATGGGTTTTCCTGCGGAGTATGAATTGCTTACAGTGTTTCACTACTTCATGTCATGGTTGGTCTTATGAAAAGTTTATTTTATTGGAAACATTCTGTTCAATAAATTGTCATAACCATGATCCAATATGAAAAACATATTAGTAGTAAAATCTGTTTGCTATTAAAATACTGTATAAAGATATTAATACTTAAAATTTTTGCTTATATTTTAAAAAATTGTATATCCTTTTCTGGAGCAATGTTTCTCAAACTATATAGTACAGCTAGTGTTGCAAGGGGGATAATGAAAGGTTCAAAGAGTTTAAAAACAAACAAAACATTAAAAAGAATTTTAGATACTATATGTAAGCATTAATTACATTCATTGTTTAGAGAGAAATAGCAAAATAATGCTCTGGCTTACTGTGGGCACCCTCTTAGTTCCTTCAGGATTGAGAATGCAAAAAGCAGCAATAGGTCCTGGTAGCAAGAGGAAGGTAAGAACCACAGGGTGGAGCTAACCAGGGATGGAATAGCTCCTGGAGGAGAGGGGAGTTAAGTGTCTATGTCCTATCAGTCATTACTTGCAGGGACTTCTCATTTCCCTGTGTTAGATAAACTGAGCTGCTCTAAGTAAAGACAGTTAGTGATCTGTTCCCTGGCCAACTGACAATCTGGGGAAGGGTCCATAAAGAGTAATGAACATAAAGGACGATGGTTCATCCAAAATGTTTGAGAAATAGTACTCCAAAACTTAATGAAATAAGGATTTGGTGTCTGTCATTGTGTGTTAAGATTTATGCGGGGTCTTTTGTGGGGCACTTCTGAGGCTATTTCAGTTCTAATATGTAACTATTAAACTTTCTCTGTCAGGCTGTTCCCATGGGTCAAGTATTTAACTCTTTAGACCTATAAACTTTTTAGTTTGATTGCTGTTTCAGCAATCTCACTTGTCCTGGGCAGTCTACCAACAGGGTAGAGAGAAGAAAAAAAGCTCTAATCCTTGTAACAGAATTAACTCAGTGATAACACTGGTCTCCAAGGCATTCAACACAGAAATACTTGCATGGAGTTCCATGTGTTTTCCTGTTCAGTGTGCCTCCATATGGTCAACTGTGACTGCCATTGAACTGGAGAGGTATATGAGCTAGTTTATTTGAAGGTGCGCAGATTGACTCAAACTAAATGGTTGAGATCTCTCTAAAGTGCCATGCAAAATGCCTTGTAGATTCACCATACCTGAAGGCCATGTTCTGAAGGCTCTCTTTTCAATGAGGAGGGCCTGAAGACTTTTAATTCTTTATAAAATGAAAGTTGAACTCCTGCAGCACAAGGTAGTAGTTACAGCAATGTTCTCAGTGTGTTGAGCTACTACCAGGAGAGACCATTTGAATGCTTTTACTATGTAGTAATTCTTACTGAGCTACTGATTTGCTGGTGAAGTGATGATATTTTCGTTTATTTTTTAAAGTGTTGACATATTTTTAAATCTGGATTTATTTTTTTTTTTCTAGTTAAACAGCTTTTCTGTTTTTGTGGAAGTAAGATTGAGACTTGACTTTGGCAATATGACCCAAATATGGAAAAGATATGAGACATCCTAGTATGTTATGTGACAATCCTACAGGATTGTGCTTCCACTCGTACTAGATTGTATTACAGTTTCTATCCCCTTGGGAGCTTCAAATGCCCAGGAAAGATAGACCTACATTGTCATCCTGTGAGATACCACCGTCATTCAGACTCTCACCAATTATACTGTAATTTCACATCTGAAAGTGTCTGACATGGGAACAGTTTGAAGGAAACCTTTTACCTTCAGGTAGCTGGTTAACTCATCGGGGTTTTTTTTATGGTAGAGTGAATACCATTTCTTCCTATTGCACTCACTGTTTTAACTACCTTGTGAAGCCAAAAGATGAAACAAAATATGCATTTGTCAAAGATGTACAAACTGCAACTAATTTCTAGTATCTTCCAGCAAATGATTCTGGAGGACAAACCAACCTGTATGTCTGGGCTGTGTATTAGCAGGGACCGGTGAAGTATGAAGTTTCCCAATCGAATCCTCAGAGTTCAGCAAAATCATTTTTTCAGAACTTAAGGCCATATCATTAGTATTTAAATAGCTAAGCCTGGGTATTTCAGGGTGTAACCCAAGGAAAATTCTTTACCTGTGTCCTCTAGACTTCCAGCAGCCAGTCAGGACCAGCAGATGCTAATCAATCCATTGTTAAGTACAGATCACTGTTATGCTTGAGCATGATTTTCCTATGTGACATAAACCATAAACTCCTATGGACTGCCACCAGTCTAGTCTCTAGGGCCACCTTTCCTTTTATCTACCTATTCACACAGGCAAAATAAAGGGCTGTCTTCTTCCTCAAAGTAGAGAAGAAATCCATCTACCCCGCTTGCCTTCCTCTCAACGCTTCTGCCAGTATGAGCTATGAACAACAGCCTGGGCTTAACAAGTGTAAACAGGGTCTAGGTCACAATATTCTTTTGGCTTACAAGGAAAATTAACTCTACAAGCTACTCAGCAAACCACAAAGTGTATTTCTTGTAGAAATGCCAGGTGTCAAAAAGGAAATAACCAGTGTTGTATTAGTGGTTCAAAACCATCTATGGCTAAAGTGTCACAGGTGAAAATTTAAGTGATAAGATTTTTGTTTCTCTGAAAGAGGGCTTTTTTTCTTTCTCTTTTTCTTTTTTTTTTTTTTTTTACCCAGTTTTACCACCAACTTCTGTCTTCCTGTTTTTAGTGGTTGTAGAGTCTTAGAGTCTTTTACCTGTCTGGTTTTGTGTGTATGTCTTTCTCCCTCTCTTCCTGTAAATACTGGCAGTCTTTCATTGGCCTGGCTGCAGAATGCTCACCTTAACTCTCATGAGCCAGGAAAGAAGTTATCAGTATCATTGTTTACATTCAAAAAGAAAAAAACTTCGTGTCAGTTTATAGCTGTTGCTCTGACGGTGGACTTGCAAAGTTTTAACAAGAAAATTTTAAGCATACATATTATTCTGCTTGGGAAAAATAATATCTAGCACAGCTCTGTTCCTAAAACAAGGCATCAACTGGCTAAAGGATGAGGTTTCCTAGGTAGCATGCATTCTTACATACAGATTGCAAAGAAGTAACACATGAGTAAGGGCTTTGCTTAATAAGCATGAATTCAAATGGCTCATTGCTAACTTCTTAAAGGACAAAATTTAAAAAAGTTGCTGCTGTTGAACTCTTGGGGGTTTCTGTGCTATAGACATTAATGCTACAGTGTCAAGAGTAATATCTAGAAAATGAGAACCGATTATTTTGCACAGGAATGCCCTGTTGTTCTGTTGTAATGTATTCTTAATAGTGCTGGCAGAAGGAGCTTTCGATGCACTCAGTCAGTATTTGGAGCTTCTCTACCGTCCATACAGTGAGAGATGTTTGTGTTCTTCAGTAATTATTTAGCTCAGGAATCATAGGTATTGTGAACTCTCTTTAATCCCAGTGCTTCTTTTTTCAAGGAGTTCACTTCCAAGTGGAGGGGAAAGAACCCTTTCAAAGCAAAACACAGCATTTGTTTAATATTAGATTAATTTTAGGGTATATATACAAATTGTTGTACTTGCTTCTTTCCCAATTTTCTTTTTCTTCTGCTTGAGTTCAGTTATCACAGAAGCCAAGAAACATAAGGCTTGTTTTATTAAGCAGATATGTTATTAATTAGACTAAAGCAATCAAAGTTTTCTTTTCATTTCATTTTTCTGCATCTCCGCAGAAACTGTTAGAAAATATTACTATAATTTCCAGCCCTACAGTGATTTAATAAAGGCTTCAAATGGTTGGTCATTATTTAGCTAGCCAAGATAATTAAGTTGAGGAAGAAAATGAGGTGCCTAATGAGATAAAGATGTGGTTGAGAGGAAGCATTCTGATTAGACTGGAATGATAGCTAGAATGCGTGATTATTCTGCAAGGAAAGAGTGTACAATTTATTTATCTGTGAGTAAATGTTAGTTTGTGAGGAGTGAGCCCAGGGAAGTGAATAACAATAGTAATACCCAGTTTATTCTAGTTTATAGTGTGTGTGTTCTGAGGACACTCTACCTGATTTTACAGCATCTGCAGACATAAATTCAAGTTTTTACAGTTAATTCTTAAGATGTAGAGCAGGTGGGGGGAAGATGACATCCAATTTAATGCCTACTTATGCACCTTTTACTGTAAACACTAGACTTCTTCTTTACAATGTTAGTTTAATTAACGAATTCATTGGATTCTGTATATTATTTAAGCATTAAGGTTTCACCAGAGGCTCTCCTGATTACTATTTTTATGGGCATTGGCAATAACCTTGCTGTGCAAGAGGGAAAAATATGTAATCAGAGGAGGAGTCAATTTTATAAGTGCAATACATGTCCATTTTTTTGTCTCCTTAGCATGAGTGTTTTTTTCAATCAGTTTAAAAGCACACAGAACATTAGAACTGTCCACTTCTTTAACTTTCTGAACAATAGACTGTTTATAGCTTTTTCAAATAAGGATGTGTAATATATAATGATAATCTTGATTATTTCTCTCTCTCTTTTGAACCAGCCTCTTATTCCTAGAAGTCCTACAAGCAGTGTTGCTACACCATCAAGCACTATCAGCACACCTACAAAAAGAGACAGTTCTGCTCTTCAGGATCTCTACATACCCCCTCCTCCAACAGAACCTTATGTTCCAAGGTAAAAAAGATCATTTTAGGTAGAATTCAATGCAAAAAAGAAAATATTTGTTAAGTGACTGAGCATTCTGTTTATACCCATTTAACAGCCTGCCCTGTGGAATTAGGCTGATAGTACTTCATTTTGCAGGTGAACTGGTTATTAAGGGTAGATATACTGAATTAGACCCACAATGATCCGAATCAGTGTCTCATCTGCAAAACAGGCAGTAGTAGAAAAGAAGGTTCAGTACCCTGTTTTCTCAAATGTGGTATCATCTATTGTCTGTAACAATCTCATACTATTTCAGAAGAGCAAAAATTATCCCAAATTCTGAATCTGTAACTAGGAAAAGAGTTTGTATCTGTCCCCTTGCCTAATAACCATGATTCAACAAAGGAGGCTGAGCTAAAAGCAAGAAGCATTCAACAAGAATACTGTTTTGTTCTGCCATGTTGTTTTCTTTTTTAGATATATTTGATTTGATAGCATTAGAGCAAATTCAGGATTACATTTCAGTGTGGCCGATCTGCTAGATTCTGCAGAGACCCTACTGTTCCCCATAAAGATACTTGCTACTCTGACCTGCCACCTGGAACAGGAATTTTCATTTCTCTCAGGTCTCTGGGTTTGCTGAGCCAGAAAAGCAGCCAGATCCTCCTTCTAGATTCATCACCCTGCCCTCACACATGACCTCAGATGATACATTATAATTCCGTAATGTACACAGATGTTGCTTTCCTAAAATTCTGAGAGAATCATGGCCTATAAATAATATGAAAGTAGCTACCCAGAGGTCTAAGAATATATTTAGGAGGAAATCTGTATATTTAAATCTTCCATATTCTTAGACACAGATTATCATACATTCAGTCAATGTATTTTTTAATTATGTCTTGCTTTTCTTTTAGCTAATTTTCTTGGAAAGATTGTAAGGACAGCTTGTCCTTTCTTGTACCTGAGTTTCTTGTAGCTGAGGTTTTCTTAGACTTTCTTATCAGTAACTATTTTAGCCAATTAATAAGATGTAATGACCTGTTACTGCCAAGACTTTCCTGGGGGTTATCCAAGAATGAGGTATATGGCAAATTAGATTGCCTAGTGGGGAGGAGAAGTTGTGATTCTATGAGAAATTCTTACTCTTCAGAGATATGAAAAACCTTCCACAACAAAAGAGTGGATTTCCATCGCATGATTTAGATGATGTCACAAACCTCCTGTGAAGCCATAAGCTGAGTCTCATGTTCTTTCCTCATCCCTGCCTCATCTGTTACCTGGCTTAGTTTTTTTATTACTTGAAAATAAAAAAAAAAAAAAAAGAAAAATTGCCATTTTATTTCAAATGTGACACATATAATGCAGTTGAGCTTCCTAACACAATTACTCTATGAGCTGTCCTCAAGGACAAAGAGACAAACAGAATACATAGTCTGTATGTAACTGTGCCTTTGTACTGCGGCTGATCATGTTTACTACCACAAAAATGCCATTTGGTAAGAAATACATCTTTGTTGAAGTATTTTAAGTGGGTATTTGCTGCTCAGTAGATTTTGACTTCTACTGTAGAAATCAAGGTCTTCAAAATGCTTTTTTATTATTTATTAATAAAATTTCTCAAATCATTATGATAATAAAGTAGTTTGGACCAATTCTGATTATTTTTTATAATATATATTAGTACAAGCTGCAATCTTACAGGGAGATTAAGCAATATGCAGCTGAATTTTTTTGTCAGTTTAATCCTACTGGACTATACTTCATTTCACAATCTTGTCACATATTATACAGTTTTTCTGAATAACCTGTTTTGGCATTTCATCAGATTTTTTTTTCTAAATTTTTAATTAACTACATTTAAGTACATCTTCTTTTTTGAGTATTATTGAACTGTTCAGCATCTGTTTCTCAGTTTGTTCTTCCTGTTCCAATGAAAAAAACCAAACAAACCCTCCTTTTGTTACTGGAATAGAGAAGAGGAAAAAAAAAAAGAAAAAAGATATTTTGATGTAAATTGTAAAACCCTGAAGCCATGCCACCTTGATGACTATACCTACAGATAGAACAGCTGCTGACATAACCACATATAAGAAGGGACTGACACTTTCTGTGTGCCAGTTACTTATAAGTGCTGGTTGTAAGTTAGTGCCTGCTCAAATTTGTCAAATATTTTTGGGGCGAGAAGGTGGCTTTGCACTTCTCCCTATGTTCACTACAAGGGTTCCTCCAGCTCAGCTTATCATGGAGTCTTCTTTGTGCCAGCCTCTGATGGTAGCTGCAGCACTGATCAATATCTGGCTGGCTTATGTTAGTCTCCATCATGTTACCTGCCAGGATCCCCCAACTCTGTCACCCCAGAAGGTCTTTCCATGACTTGGAGATGAGCTCACAGCCCCAGTGGGGCTATACCAGCCTCACTCACTAAACCAACACCACCCCCACTCTGGGAATGTGGCCTGGCAAAGTGAGCATAGTGGTCAGTGGGGGTTTGTGGTGCTGTGCTGTCACAGACAAGGCAGGACAGTCCTTTCTAATCCTCCATGTCTGCTCAGATCCCACAGGGAGGCTTTGCTTCATCCTCATATGGAGTCTCAGGATGCTGTAGGAAGTATGGGTTTGCGTGCTGGCCAGCTTGAAAATCACATGACAGCCCAAAGAGGCAGAAGTGCTCCAACTAGGGCATGAGGTCCCAGCTTCTCTCTTGGCTGCCAAACATGTATTTTGCTGTCCAGAAATTGCTATCTGATTAGGTCTTTTGCAGACATCTCCAGGCACAGTCCTACCAGCAGGGTTACTGAGCCCCTGCTTCATCTTGCGCAGGGCTTCTACCCCAGCAGAGCTTACTTTCTTTTTTCATGTCAAGTGGTTTGCATTTTCAGAGAGTGGGACAGGAGTGTGGGGAAGTAAAAAGCAATCGTCTTGGAGATCTGTACACAAACATTGCATGCCTTGCAATGCATTGCTGTCCTGGGATAGCAGCTCATGATCAGGTGCTATACGCTCTGGTACTGCATGGATGTACATATACAACTCCTAGGCCTGAGCTGATTGTGCAGGACTATGTCAAATATCTGTACATCATTGGTCCCTGGTCCTTCTTGCTCCGGGGCTAGTTGGTAAGGAACCAGATTGAATTTGGCTGTGCTTTCCATATACTCATGTCTTAAAACTATCTGATGTATTTAAAATGCAAATGTAAAAAAGGAAGGTTGACATTGTTTCTCCGCCCTAAAGCACAAAATGCTAGGTAGATTTCCCCCAAAATAAGAAAAAAACCAGTAGCTGCATGTCAACTTTATTTCTATGATTCTTTTCAAGAGAAACTACTAAGGTGGATACAGTCTGTAAAATAAATAAGCAGAGATGCATGATGTAACTAGCACATATAATCATACATATGTATATATGATGTGTGATCTTGATGTTGGTTGATGGCATCTGTTTCCTGCTTGTGTGAAATTCTGACATATTTCCATATTAATTGAAATATTCACATTAAAAAAAAAAATAAAACCAGTGTCTTATTCCAGTGTATTAAAACCCTCTTTTGTTTACTGAAGGGATGAAAAGGGGAATCTCCCATGTGATGATGTTGGCAGACATATAGTGGGCAAACCAGTTCATACAGGATCCGAATCTCCAAACTCATTTCTTGACCAGGAATACCGGAAACGCTTTAATGTGGTTGAAGAAGATGCAGTTTTATACTGCTATGAATATGAGAAAGGAAGAACAAGTGGTCCTGGAAGGAGAGAGAGTACACCAACATATGGTATGGCATTGTTCTAATAAGGATAATCACTACTGGTTGATTTTAGGATTTCAATGCATCTGCTTTTGGTTTAAGCATGAAAATATTTTTGGTCGCTATTGATTTTGCTAAGAATTCTGTAATACATTAGTCCAGTTTCAACCTAAGAGCTTATGTGTGTGCAAGAAAAAATTAATTACTTGTTATGATAAGGACAGCAAGTCTAATTTTATATTGATGATTTTTTTTAATATAAATTCTGATAATTTTGTTATCAGTTTAATTGTCCAGATGATATTTCAGTATCCTTTTATCAAAAAAACCTTGGCAGAAGACCATATCTGTTTACAAAAAATACAGAATGGAATTGTTCTCCCAGTACAGGGACAAGACTTCCATAGGTTTATGGATTCAGCCTTAGAAAAAATTACCGAAGTATAATAGATTTAAAGATCAAAACCACTTCAGATTTACAAAGAGATCATATGCTCCTATTGTGCTGCTCTGCTCTCCAAAACTTTTTTTTTTTTTTTTGGTCCCAGAAATTAAGTATGACTGATGATAGTATCTTTTTGTAATACCTTATTAACCTCCTCTAATTTCCTATATGGAAAATGATGACTTCCTATATATTCCTCTTTATTTGAGGTTATGTGTGGTCTAAGACAGAATTTTGCATGTAAACACACATTTATTCATGCTACTTCAACATCTTGGATTTTGACTTATTTAGGGTGATAACTCAGAAACAATTTCTTGTGAGGGTTTTGGTCCTCACACCTTTATGCTCTAGTTTATTTTCCATTTGAATGTTATAACTCTTCCTTCAGCTAGTATAGTAACTTGTTTCAGCTTTGGACTGAGAGAATTTGTTTTCTGTTGCCAAGTATAAAATTGTGCAGTCATAGAGTAGTTAGGATATTGAAGAAACTGAAGATGAAATCTCATGTGTAAAAAAGATAATTTAACTACTATGGTATTAGCTGCACACACTTGAGTGTTTTTTCACCCTACTTGCTATGTTATTTCAATTTTTACATGGAGCACAAGCTGTATGTTGGAATTTTTATAGTAATCCTGACATGATAACCCTTTGAGAAGAAGATAGACTTAATTTATGAGGAAGCATAAGTTTAGTGAATTGTGCGGCCAATCTCCAAAATCATCTGGGAACTTCAGTATAAATTGAGCTTGAGCTGTGTAAAGTATCTTCAGGACCTGGAGCAATGAGCTTGCACAACATTAAAGGATGCATTTTCATAAAAGGCACACTTTCTACACAAGTACACAATCCTGCTGCAAAATCCTCTGTATCCTTTTGATTTCCAAGTGTTTTCAGGTGTTTTCTAGCCATGCCACAGTGTATAAATGAACTGCTAAGTTTTCAAAGTGTATGTAACAATTTTATTACAGTCAGTGGGAGCAATCAGTTCCATTAACAGAGGTGTACTCTCTGTTCCAGATGTTAAATTTTAATACTGGTGGTCTAGAGTGAAGAAGAAGAAATTTATTCTTCAAGGACTTTTGCATCCATTATTTTGTTAGATAGCTTTTTTTTTTAGCTTTTTTTTAGCTTTTTTTTTTTACCAAAAAGGGCTATAAATACGTGGATCAAAGACTGCACTGAAAATCAGTCATTATTTAACACATTTTTTATACAGCCTTTCACTTCTGATCTCACTTATTTTTTAATGAATTCACAGCATCAAGTCCATTTTCATTTTTTTCTAAAAATATTACCATTTCAGCATTAAATTCTAAAGTCTCCCACATGGCATTTGTTAACATAAGATTTGCAGCTAGATATGACCTTAGGATTTCACAGAAATATGGAAAATTTAAGAGTAGCCCTCTTCTGGCTTATGGTAACCAATTAAAGAATGTCAAACAGAGTTGAAAGGCCTAGAAACAGTTGTTATCAACATGTACTCATCGTCAATTACACAGAGGTGTAATTTTTAAAAAAATAATTTCTCAGTCCTCCTTCTTGAGATGTTAATAGGGCCCTCCATAATTTCTTTATTGGAATCTTCTGACATTTTTTGACTATGTTAACAGATTTCTCTTTCATGAACTTACTGGCTTTCAGCTGTTGGATAATTTTTGCTAACTGGCTTCAGAAAGCTTCTGTTCACATCCCAAGGAAGGTATTTTCCTGATTGTAGTCACCAGGGAAAACACATTTAGGGAATCATGGGGGTTAACATGAAGGAGATTAGCAGAGGTAGCAGGTAAAGGAAAATTGAGTTTAAGGAAAGAAATTAACTTGTTCATTGCAGTTTTACTGCCAGATGCAAAAACCACGCATTTCGAACAGCTAGAGATTTTGTGGAAAGTTTGTTATGGCTATAGCTTTTGATAATAATCTGACAATAATCAGACTTTGCATAGTTTTGTAGCTTTGGTGTCTTCTAAAGTTTGCAGGTCCTTTCAGTAAGATACTGTGAGTTCAGCCTCACAAAGAAGAGAGAGTTGAATTTCTAGAAAAAGTAACTGTTGAAAGTTACTTTTGATCAAGTGAACATGAGCTCAATACCTCCCCACTCAGGAAATGACTTCTTAACTGTATGCTCTAAATCTCTCTGTCTTCAATCGGACTTAAATGTGGATCCATAAATAGTAAAATATATTATAAATAAAATGCCAAATATATATGTTGTACATCCTGAGCAAAGATGTGTAGGTGACTTGATCCTGTCATCTGTACAGACCATGCACCGTTTTTGTCAACTTTAAAAAAAGATTATACAGCCTTTTACTGTGATGCTGCCCGCATGCCAAATTCAATAGTTAGATAGACATGTTTGAATATTTGTTTTCATTATAAACACATATTTCTTTTTTAGTGTGTCATGGATTTAACCTCAAAAATGTGGAATAAGACTGATCACCTTTATGTAATTTTCTCATAGAATAATTAAGAACACTTTTGACCTCTTTGCTTTAAGCTCTGCTACTTTTAAAACCAAATTATTTTCCCACTTCCTGGTTTTGTGACCATTAGATGGATTAAAAAAAGAATGAAGACTGACCTTGTTGTGAAAACATTTTGTTTTCAGACTGCCAGATATTGTGCCATATGCTATGCTACTCTATGTTTTGTTTCATTATACTCTTTAATTTGCAAAAAGCTTCAGACCCCTTTAAGTAACACTTTAAGTAACCCCACTAAGTCACATAGCACACTTTCACTGAATTTCCAACTGTATTTGTGGAATCCTTAAGCAGAAATTGTACTTCACAGCATTTTAAAAAGTCAATTTAGAAGATTCAAAATCAAAATTTAAAAGAAATAATAGTCTTCAACTTTTCTGTCTCTTGCTGTTTGAAATCAAAGTATTGTACTTTGTGTTCTGTGGATGAAATTTTACAGAAGAAATTAGAGGTTGAGGTTTTTTGCTTCTTAGTCACTGACTGATCTTTTAAACCCACCAGCAAAGATGCTTTTTGTGAAGGTATTTAGTGATGTGGACATGTTTCTGGTACCAATAGTTTACATGTGCTTTAAAACAGTTCTCTCTGGGTCTGTGCCAGGGGCTTCCAGAATAATAGCTAGATGTTGTTCAGTGAAAACTAAAGTAATTTGAGTGTGTTTGTCAGTCTCAAACATCAGTCCACTGATGATTTTGTAGGGCACTGGATTTATTTTCTAAACTGAAAAAAAATCCATTAAATACTTAACTGCTTCTTGTCTGTTAAAGAAAACAGAACTTCTACCTTCACCTCTTGTTCAGAGGCAATGCTGAATCATTTTTCATAAGCAACCCTGTAGAATAGCAGTTTAGCACATAATTTGTTCTTTTTTTCTAAAGGCTGTTAGTTTAATGCTGCCTTATAGTGCATGATCTCAATTTTTTTCCTCTGTTTCCAGGGAAACTAAGGCCTATTTCTATGCCAGTTGAATATAACTGGGTGGGGGATTATGAAGACCCCAATAAAATAAAAAGAGATAGTAGGAGAGGTAAGTGATCTGAACACACATCTTGTACAAGGCATTATGCTTTTTATCATACTTTAAGCTATATATTTCAACCTCATTTTCCTGCTTGATTAAATATATTTTTTTGGTGAACCTGTTTTGGGTTCTTTCATTATGCATACTTAAGTTTTTGCAGAGCCTCTATTAGGATTGAGGAAATTGCTCAGACGGGCAAAAGAAAATCATGACTGCAAAGCCCTGCACTTTGGCTTAACTTCATAAAGGCATTTCAATTGATTCAGCTGTATTATCTAGTCCATTTTGAAACTGGCCTTAATTTAGTAATACTAGAGGACAAGTGTATGGTTATCACTAATAAATATTGTTATACTTAAAGAAGAATTATATATTATGTTTCTCTGTCTTCACGAGTTCTTTTTGGAAGGAAAACATTCTAGAGCAGCATGTGATTCACCTCAAAATCATTGAGGATAAGTTCTTGAAAATTCTGGTTTTTTGATGCTCAGTTATATAAATTCACACACAAAATTATAACCTCTGAGATGGCTATTGTCACCCAGGAACAAGGTGTTACAGTAATGGTAGATATTTCTGTAAAAATATTAACTAAACGTTCAATAGGGATGAAAAAAGAAAACACTGACAGGAATTATTAGAAAAAGAACGCAAGAAAAGAAGTATTCTTATGCTGCTGTCTAAGTTCCTGATCATGCTGAGTGTGTGCAGTTCTGGTCTCTTCATCTCTTAAGGAAAATACAGTAGAATTGAAGAGGGATTAAGAGACTGTAAAAATGGTCACATGTATGGAGTGGCTTCCTGACTGGGGTCAATTCATTAGGCTGGCTATCATCAGTTTGGGTGAATTTAGGCAGGACATAATAAAGGTTTATAAAATCTTGTGTGGAATGAAATAGGGAATTGGGTTTATCACTGTTTTTTCTGAAACAAGACCTAAGAGGCATCAAAGGTCTCCATCAAGTGCTAGTTAAAAAGAGCTGTCTTCTTGTGCAGTTTGGGTTCAAGCTAAGGAACCTCTTGCCACAGGAGGTTGTGGATACTAAAAGTTCACATTAATGCAAGGAAAGACCAGACAAGTTTGTGAAAGACAAATCTGCTGAGGTTTCCATTCCTTCTGGCTCAGGATGTCCCTCAGCTACAAGCTGGTGGATGCTGGAAGAGTACTTTGAGAAAGTGTGGATGACATGGTGAACTATCTTGAATGTTCAAAGCAAATTACTTCTAAATGCATGGCACCATAGTTGTTTGTATTAATTAGAATCTTGTTTTTAAAAAAAAAGATTATATATATATATATATGATCATAAATGTACCATTACACTTTTTTTTTTATAACTCCAAGACAAAATTATCGATGTGGGGCTTCTTTTATATTCTTTTCCTCTTACTGTTAAAGATCCCAGAAAACTGCAAAAATCCCGATTTTTCCCTGTCAAAAGATTGCTTGCTTATTATATCCAGACCAAAGAAGGAAATGGTGTTTGTTAATGGAATAGTCTTGAAGAGCTAAAATGGAGAGCAGATCTTAGCAAGAATTTTATATACTTTGGAAGCAGTATTCACAATGACGTTTTGCATTACTTTTATTTCAACAGAAAATTCATTGCTTCGCTATATGAGTAATGAGAAAATAGGTCAAGAAGACTACATGTTTCAAAGGAATAGCAAAAAGGATACTGGGAAAAAATCCAAGAAGAAGGGAGACAAGAGTAGTAGTCCAAGTCATTACTCACTGTTGCCTAGTTTACAAATGGACTCATTGAGACAAGAAGTCATGGGCACACCTGGACCAGAAACTGCTTTGTACCATGTGAGTAAAAATATCATTAACAAAAAATGTTGCTCTATGCTTGTGATGAGAGACTATCTTGTTTTGATAGTGGTGTGGAAACCTTTTTTCAACTGCTGCTATTGCAGTGATTCCTATTCATTGGAAAACAGCTAGATCTCAAATATTTTAAAATTCACTATTTTGATATTACAAATGTGGGTTGGACATCAGAATTTTATCTTCTTTGTTTAGAAGATGTCACATTTGAAATGGAGTGTGTTATCTGTGCCTTGACTTAGTTGCTAGTGATGGTAAGGGAGGTAGCAACAGATTTCCAACTGTTTGGAAACCTTCTTTCTAGCATCTATGTCACTGCAATATGCTAAGTCTTATCAGACAACTCCTTTACTACAGGTACTTGAAAGGCCTGATAATGGCAGGAAAACTTAAGGGAGGCATTTATTTTTCCTTGGAGGTAAGGGGAGCCCTAATGCATGTAACTGCTTTTAACATCTAGCCTGCAGTTTCTCAAGCAAATGTGAAGAAAAGGATTCTGCTGAATAGGATGTAAAAGGAAAATTGCAGTAAGTTGCTAGTTTTTAAATGTGTCAGGAAACAGAGTTAGCAAATCACAGCATATTTTAGGTATGATGCCACATTCAAGCCAAAAAAAAAGATGTCATTGAAGAGGAATAAACATACAGTAACTTTACAGCAAAACATAGAAACAACTAAAATTAACTTCATATACTAACAAAGAGTATGTAATTTAGATTTCTGGTGTCTAAGGGAGATGGAAGTGTGGGGTTGTCAGGAAGTCTGCTGTGAAAAACTGACAGGTGGAGCATCACTGAACCTTTAAGAGACAAGCAGCTTGGTTTCCTGTTGTAAAGCAACACTACACATTGTGGCATTATAATGATGTACGTTAATTTAAACTAATGGAGCTTTTAGATCCTTTTGCACATTCTGACTGCTTGGTCTACTGGATTCCTAAACTCCTTAGTGGACTGCAGTGTATAGGTAAGTCTTGATAAATTTCATTTAGTGTTAAAAGTAATCATCTGTACTGCCCTTTAGTTGAATCAGATCACCAAATTAAAGAACTGCTATTTATTTTGTTTTGTTTTGTTTTCATTTGTAGTAATTTAGACATGTTGATAAACATTTTTCTTATATGATTATTTCCAACTTCAGTTTTATGCTCTTTTTGTAAGTTGGAAATCTGACAGTGAGGATATTTCCATTTGCAAAGACAGACTGATACATAGTGCTTCCCTAATACATGAAGCCAAGGAGACTGCAAGTGTCCCAGACTGTCCCTTTTGTAATGTCTGCAGTCTTTCTTAGAAGGAATCTAATCAGTGCAAGAGCCCTTAAAATCAAATGTTTACAGGACAAAATAGAAGAAGGATTTCTGTGATGGATGACTTTGTAAAGAACAGTGTGGTAAATTTGTAACACTTCCCATATATTGAGAAAGTAGTCATCTCTCAGTAACTTTTCTTTGTTAGTATACATTAAATTTATGACACTGAAATATTTTTTTTTCCTCAAGTTGTCATCTTTTTTTTTTCCCTTGGTTTACCCACTATATCTAATTTCCAAATTGTGTGCAACAATAATTGATGTACACAGGAACTGGAAATGTCTCCAAAATTCTGGTGTGGAATTTAATAAGCAACAGCAAACTTAGTATTGACAACTGACATTTTTCATGTACTTTGGATACACATCCACAAAGCACCTGAACGGTTAATACCACAAATTCCACCAGTGTCTTCTAATCCTTTTTGTGAATCATTACCATTAAAGGATGCCTCTGTCCATAATGCCATTAAATCTTCAGCATCTTTCTGGAAGTTTAGAGAGAGCTTATTTATATAAATAAATAAAGATTATTTCTTTTTCAGAATACAAATCAGTTTTGATCTGCTAACTGGCTTTGAAGCAAAATGCATGAAATAAACAGACAGAGGAAGCTTGAGCCATTGATTTGTCCCTAGGGAAGCGGGAAGGAGCCCCTCACAAGGTGTTTACAGCTGAATATTGCTGTTCCTATCACTGGAAGCCACCTGGCTGCCACAGTGTGGTATAATACAGTTCCCTTTTTGTGATGATGGTACCCAAGCATCCTGGCTTATAAAACCCTAATCTAGTTTGCAGGTGTGGCTATATGTCTTTGCCACATAGCGGAGCCATAGATTTTGTAATAAATTGGACAGAACTTTTCTTAAAATCTTACATAAGCCTGTGCAGTGAGCAGATAGAGGATGGGGGATTACAGATAAAACATAACAAAATCACATCTGACTGCAGTACAATTTTATTAAACTATAGATAACATAAGAGGACAATGAAAACACACTTTATGCTCAAATTGCATCTTAAAGATCACTAAAAAGTGGCTGTGCTATTAGAATACATGTGTTTACAAGCATCAGTTACCTAGTTTTCACAAAGACTTTGGATTGTCTGTAAATGGCAGCCTCTTGATGAGCCTGAGTTCAGTGCAGAGGAATGGTGGTAACTAAAAGTGTAGTAATAGGAGTGCAGAGGAATGGTAGTAACTAAAAGTGTAGTAATAGGAGTGAAAGAGACTGGTGATTTTGATTAGGGATTTTGTTTGATTTTGTTCTGGTTGGTTTTGTTTATTTGTTTGTTTAAGTCCATGTTTTCATCATACTAGAGTATCAGATGAATAGAGAATAATGTGACTCTGCACTGCATACCACAAGCCAGTGGATTTTCCTGATGTGCAGGTCCTACCAGGGGTCTGCAGTTGAACTTGTACCTATAGTAACTCTATTGTTTGAATTGGTACTAAAGAATACTCCACCAGGCTTGCCAATTAGTTCCAATCCCTTGTTCTTCTTGTTAAAAAGTTTTGCCTTTTAGCTTGTGCTTACCTGGCTTCTATGTCCAACCTTAATTATAAATGTGCCTTTATCTAGGTTTAAAGGTCTTTTGTTACAAAACTGTATCTCCCAATATATGAATTTACAGGTTATAATCAAATTACTTTGTAGCATTCTCTTGCTTAAAAGAAACAGAATGGGCTTCCTGCATTTGTCATCAGAGAGTATATTTTCATATCCTTTCATCATTCTTATTTTTCTTTCCATTCCTTGTATTTAATCCTAAAGTATCCTAAACATCCTGTCTAAAGTATGTATCCAGAACAGGACCTACTTTTCCAGGAGCTGGATAGAAAGGTAATATAACCTTTCTATTCCTGTTCACCGACTCTCTTTAAATATTCAAATGGTTGTTTACACAACAAAAGACACAAAAAACCAAACAAACAAAAACCAAAACAAACAAAAAGCCAACAACCAAAAAAACCCAAACCTACATGTTTAAGTTTGCTGGGTGGGGATTTTTTGGTTTTGCTTTGGTTGGTTGGTTTGTGGGTTTGGGGTTTTTTGTTTGTTTGGTTTGTTTTTTTGGTTAGTTGGTTGATTTTTTCTGTTTTCCATATTTTCTGAATTCCCTCAAATGGAAACCATGTTGCTCACTCATCATTCAGGTCTCGTGTCATTCACTGGTTTTTGATTGTGTGTTACCGTTCAGTGATATTTTAATTCTTTTTTGAGTCCATTGATAGAAATGTTAAATAATTTTGGACTAAGAATGTATTGCAATAGTTAATGATGAATTCCCCTTACAATTCCAGGCCTCTTCCCTTTTGGATTTTGCAGTCATTGATGTGTATAGGTTGATTCCCTTTTTACTGTGAAGATTTTCTGCAGAAAATCAGCTTTTACAATTATGCTGACTTTAACTCCTTGCTTCTACTGCTTCTATACATGACTTTATAGAAAACAAAAGTCTTTGATCAAAAACCTACATTACTGAATTAAATTTCAACAACATAGTTTTATCCTATAAACAAAGTTTACCATGGTAATTCAGAAGTGTGTCATTGTTTTTTATTTGCTAGAAGTTATTTGGAAAAATGTCAGCAGATTTGAATTGGTATCTTCTGAAGAGATCACAAGAATATGGCAGTCTAGCATTTTCCTGATCATCAGTACATTAAATTTGCACAAAATCACTGTTTTAAAAAAAAAAAAAAAAGTGTTTATATTGTTGACCTGCCATTACAATCAAAAACTGTGGTCAAGGGAGCATTTTAAGTTATGGCCTTGCAAAGTGAAAGCATTCAGTTGTTTGCACTGAACATAACTGATAACAATAACTGATGGAATAACGAAAGAAGAACTAATATGTGTTATGTCTGTCAAGTAATCATCTCTTGTATCCAATTATTTTTTTAATCCTCACATACAAAGTCTCATCATCACTTTGCTTTGTTTTCTTTCCCATTCCAGAAAGTGTTTCCAGCATATGTTGATTTCTAGCCAAGTTGTTGTTTTTGCATTCCATTTTTCTTCCTCAGTATTGCAAAAGAAATACCAACAGTGTTAATGTTTTATTAAGCCAAGGCAAACTATTCAAGCTGTTGCTAATCTAATGTGCAAGCAGGTGTTCAATGTGATCTATTACTGTAGATATAAAATGGTGCATTTAAAATTGTCTTGAACCTTTGGGGCACAGGAGATGAAAGCTCTGACACATGATTATAGTTTTTAAAGTTCATTATGTTATTCTGTATAGGAATTTCCTTGGTATATTGTGCTTTGTTTTCACTGCAGGAAAATAATGTGGTTATTTCAAAGGGAGACAGTGTCATGAGTCAAAAGAAGTTCCATATCAGGTTAATAATAATCTGCTTCTATCTGGATCAATAGAACTTTCCTTTAGTCTAGAAATAGCATTGGTATGTGAAGAAAAGGTTGCAGCCTATTGTATATAGTAGGGAGTTATACAAGAAAAAGTAATTTTCTTTACAAACTGTTTCCAAGCCAATAAACTTGGTTTTGAACTTTCTGCTTCCTATCCCTTTGCCTTTTCCAGTGTATGCTCATTTGTTCATTTGTATTTAGCAATACCAAATCACTTGCTTGTCATAAGAAAAGTGACAAAAAAGCTTCTTACTGTGATGATAACCAGCCTGTTTAGAATTGTTTCATTTCACCTTTGGCAAACTTGTTTTTTACCTCTTTAGCAATGAGTAACTATCCATGTGGTTGGACTGCAGTTCAGTGACTGTTAACTCGCATAAGCAATGTCAGTATTTGCTGCAGTGAGCACCTACAGACAGACAAGTGCTCCCCTTTCTACTCTTCTAGTGAGAACATTGAGGCAACGATGGTGAGGGATATGGCCAAGGTTACAGTTTGAGTTGTCTCTCTCTGCCAGTCCTCATGAGGTTGCTATACTGGTTCAGCTAAGTGAGTTTGCTCAGCAGAGCTGGTGGATCTGCATCAATCTGGGCATGCAAATTCCAATTGATTGAAACAGCAATCTCATTGAACATACTGTAAGTGAAGAAGATTTGCTTATGGGCCTATTGTAAAAATCAGATTTTAACTGATAAGATAAATTGTAAAGGAGACAGTAACCTTTAAGAAAAATAATGCTTCTACTTAAATGATGCATATTTCTAGATATTTCTTGCCTCTCACCCCTACAGAGAAAAATACAGGGAAATGCTTTTTAAAAGTTTAATTCAAAATGTATATATTTAGGTGTTCTCAGTACAGAGAAGAATTTATCAATACCTCATGATTTTGAAAACATTAAAGTCAAACTCTATTTAAGTGGTTCATTTTCTCTTGCTCCTCCTATTCCTCTCTACAGAAAGGCTGAAAGGAAGGAAAAAGAGAAGGTACTTGAATATAAAGTACCTATATTTTAAATGAAAATACTTGACTTAAATATTCACGTATTTATGCAACCTTTTAATTGTAGTACTCAGTAACTAGCATTTAAGAAAGTACAGAACATATGCATATTTGTTTCCTAATAAACTTGTGCACAAGCTACCGATCAATTTGTTGCAAAAATCTTCTGAATAGAAATGACATCTAATAAGCATTATATATTGGAAAACTAAGAAAAAAAAAAAACCCACCCCATAATCACGTAACTGAAAAAACAGAATTCTATTGTAAATGTAAGCATCACAGTATTTAAATAATTTATTTTGGTGATTTTTTTGTTTTTTTTTTTTTTGGTGGATGTTTGTAATTAAGCACAAGTAAGTTTGTAGTGAATTGTTATGAAAATCAATTGCACAGGTTTTAAGTAGGTGTCTGAAAACTAGAATGTCATTGTACTATTACAACAGATGGAGTTGGTACATTTTTTTTTTTCCAAATATTTGAAGTCCAACCATGGTGGTATTTAAATATCAAAGCTCCCTTTTCCTTTTTTTCCCTCCCTGTTTTCACAATTGTCCATACTTAGACTTGTAATTACTACAGAATAGAAGTCTAGCAGTTGATATCACAGTTCAGTTTAACCTAAGTGCACAGTGAAAAATATTTTACATAAGTATTACCATAAATTTTGTTAACATTTGAATTAGTATTGCTTCTGCTCTGTGATCTTTCATTTCCACTTAAATATTTGTATTAAAATAATACTGAAGCTTGCACAATGGTTACAGACTTACAGCATCAATCATCAGCAAAGGAAATTTTAACTCCTTCTTGAAAATGTACTTGTAAGAAATACTTTATTTAAAAAATTACCCTTGTGTTAAAGTTAAGAAACATTGGCATTTTTATATTCCCAGCTAAGAAACTGCACTGGAAATTAAAAAAACTGTCCAAAAATTAAATTAATATCATGAAAAGGTTTTGAATATTTCATAATTGTGAAAAAATTCAGTCTATTACCATAAAAAAGGGATTAAAAAGATCATTTCTCTGCTGCTTTGTTGCACATTAGCCAGTTACAATCTAAATATAATTGTGCATGCATCAACTTCCAATGTAAAGGCAGGAAAACACAAATCTCAACTGAAAGTAGCACAAATACTATTGAAACTTCACAAGTGAAAAAATAATGGTCAATTTCACAATGTCTAGCCTTTTCAAAACTAGCTATCTCAGATTGGACCCCAAGTAGGCTCCCAGGCACCTGAGTAGAACAAGTCCAATAGTCTGAACTGCTGTGCTGCCCTAGTTTGTCCTGAACTATTTGTATGTTTATGAAGGTTCATCAGACCTTGGTTCTGGTAAAACCTAAAGACCAGGATATCCCTCTCTGGAGGTGACTGGAGCATTTATGACATTTACATTCCTTTCTTCTGCAAATTACACTGGTCATATCTCACCTTAGTTTTTGACACCATATGAAGATGTAGGAGAGTACTTTGGCCTCTTCTACAACTTCAACTCCTTGTTCATGTTCCCATCAATAAGCATGTAAAAAGGACACATGGCTGTGATGATATCTACATATGTATCCACACATGTAGAAATAGAAGGAGCTCAACATTCTGCAGTAGAAACAGAGCTGAATAAGCTTATGAAGTTACAGGATAATCTGATCTGGAGTTGTTTTAAAAGGCTCAAATTCTATTTAGAGGCAAAAGTGCTGGTAAAATGTTTCATATAATGCAGTGCAGAATAGAATACCCAATTTTACTATGAAGGCATCATGATCACCTAGCTTATATAAATTTCTCATGTTAGCTTCCTCTAGTGTAGTTCAGGTATAGCAGGCATTTTGCTCTGAGAGACAATTGGAAAGAACAATTAATAATTAAATAGTAATTAAAAATAATTTAAAAAATCAGTAAGGGGAAGAAATGTGATGGAAAATTCTCATCTAGTGTCTTTATGTGTCTGAAACACCATCACATCTCACAGCCACAATTGTCCCATTGGCCATAGGCAGCTATGAATGCCTACAGATTGGCACACGTTGGGCTTCTTTCAACTGGACACTTATGATTTTATGTATCTGATTCAGACTGAGGAGCAGCATCTCTCATGTTCTCAAGATGCAATAATGGTTCCAGTCCGTGGCCAACTTCTTTATTCCAAAAAGAAACCATCTAAATGATACTGTATGTATTCCTTCCTTTGAATGCAGCACTTCATAGATGTAACAAGCACAAAATGCATAATAAAAATAGTAATTACATTGTTGAAATCAGTGTATGAACTTCATCTAGGCCATAAGGGAACTGTGTGGCATATAAAACAAAATGGTGAAACAGTTAACCCATAAGCAAAATATGCCTTACTCTGCAAGGTACTTGTGACAATTGAAAGTGATTTGGATAGCCATGAGATTGTTGTGCTAAAAGGTAAATCTAGACTTTCCATCTGGTCTGAAATAAATCTAAATTTCTGTGAGAAAAGGCAAGAGAGAAACAGCATGTAGATTCCTTGCTAAGGGAAGATGGCTTTGTATTATTTTTAGACTAGCACAATCAACACAGAGGAATAGAGAGGCCTGCTGGGTCTAGTCCGCTGCTAATGCAGTTAATCACCTTCATGTTATCCTATTCAGATATGTATTAAACTCCACATTCAAACATAGTATCAATGGCTGTTGCTATTGATGGAACCAGTAAAAGGTGGTAAACTGAGTGAACGGATGGCCAGTTGTTATAATTCCAAGAAAAACATTGGACAGGTGGAGGAAAGAATAAAATTATAATTAGCCCGTCAACAAGAGAAAGGCATCACTCTTAATGAATTTGCTACAGAAGAAAATCCAGATGCTTCAGAAACCAGCATAAAGTGCATAGGACAATAGGATAATTCAAAATGGAGGGACCTCAGGAGGTCTCTACTCTGGTCTTTGGTTCAAAGCAGGTCCAGCTCTGAGGTCAGACAAGGCTTCTCAGGGCTTTGCCCAGTCAATTGGAAACCTCCTGAGATAGAAACTGCATGAACTCATGGCCAGCCCGCTGCACTGCTTGGCTGTCCTCACTGCAAAAAAGTTGGAGGTGAGCAATAAAAGATTTAAGGCATAGTTTCTGTTGTTTGTCGTTAATCTAAAATCGTCTCATGAAAGTGCCTCAGTAATCTCACATTTGTTTTGCCAGTTCTAGACTCTCAGCCCTTTGAACTCAAGACTGAAGAGAGTGGATGTGCACATACAGCTTCTATAATTGAGTTCTGGTTAAGCATACATTTTGTGAAATAGTAATATCTTGCGTCCTCAGGAGGGAGCGCTAAGTTCTTCTAATTATATGGAATAATATCTGCATTGTTCCTGAGGAATATTATTCCTGTCACAAATGAGAGTATATTTTCACATCTTCTTTGCTTCTCTTTAAAAGAAGCAGTTAATACCATTAACATTCTCTTATTTGGAAGTTGGTTGCCAAATTTAATTTGAAGATATTGACTATGGGAGATTTTACATCTATTTCTATATAATGTGTCTTTTGTATTAAAATCTAGAGTTAACTACTGCAGCAAAGCAAAATGCTCCAGAGATGACAAAAGATCATTTTATGGGCCATCATATAGCACGATTGGAGTTTTTTGTGGGAAATTTTTATTTCAAAGCTATTACCTTCTTTTGTATCTGACCATGAGTAAAAAAAATGGCCTGTTATAATTTCTTAACATGAAGAAGCTGAGGAATTCTTTAAAAATTAGAAAGTTGATATAAAGGTCACCTAGTCCAGTTCTGCCAGTCTAGATTTATTCCTTACTGCATATGATATAATGCTCTGAAAGTGTAATTTTACATTGTCAAGAGATCTACAGACTAATAAATCTCCCAACTCAGAACATTTCCTAATTTCCTTTCGCATCCCCATTCTGTATTTTTTCTGTTATCTGTTTCAATTAATCATTCCTGGTTGTATCCTGTTTTATTACCTCATATAAGACTTACATTGGTAGGTATTTACATTGTTTGTAACCCTTATGCTACACTACCTGTAGCTGGTACAATCACAACAGCACAGCTGAGAGATTTTATTTTTTCATGCAGAATAAGTGATCTAGTCCCTTTGTTATTTCCCTTTGATAAAGAAGAGATTAAGTGCAACACCCTGTAGGAGAGCAGTGTATGTCAGGCATTGCACAGAGGGGACTCAGCCTGAGTTACTGCAATATGGTGGGGAGTGTTGCACCTATGAGAACTTAGAGCGAGGTCCTGATTTCTCAGCTGGTTCCTCTCTGTACTCCATTCTGCACAAAGAAAAGTGAGATATCAGGATTATGAAAGCAGTGATCCAAAGACTTTGGCTGGTACGTGTGATGAAATTCAGTGCTCTAAAAAACTTGCAGTGAGTGGTGAAAATGTTCTTTGCATTAAGTGGGAGCAGATACCCATTTCAGAGTACCATTTTATGAAAATGTTTTGACAAGCAGCACAATTGTTTCTGAACAAGTGTTTTTTTCAAAGTAGTGGTTTTGACTTCGCAGGAGTCTCTGCCCCATTCTTCTGCCCTTCTTACACAGCAGTGGTCCCTCAAGCTTGTTGCTGACACATAATGTTGGATATTGTACAGTCACACCTGGGAGGAAAATGGCTCTTTGCAGCACTGCAGCTCCTGAACAGAAGCTGCTTTATTAGGTGTTTCTATTTTACTGGTAAGACATGCTTGTTGCTTAGCGGCTGATCTCTGAGTCAGCCAATCGATCTCTGCTGCTGTGCTGTGGAGGGGAAAACCCCTCATATTTTTCATACAGAGATAATTGGGTTTTGTCTATTTCTCAAGTATATCCCTTTGCTTTCAGACTAACCCAAGTAGATCATATTTCTAACACTACAGAATCCTGACTTTAGAATGCAGTGTAAAACTAATTTTGTAAGCTGATTTGTACCCGTAAGGTCACCATAGCCATCACAAAATTAAAAAGAACTACTGTTATCTTTTCCCCACCTTGTGAGAAGTGCTGTTTCATCCTATGCTTAGGGGAAATTTTGCTGAATTCCAGCATATAATGTGACTTTTATCCTGGAATGAGCTAGGGGTTTTCTACCTCAATTCATAGATGCAATGGAAGTGTTCAGTATGAATTTTAACAGAATGTATAATGGCTAGTTACAAATGCTCTTTCCCTCATTTCCCCATGAAACTTCCCCTCTATTCAAGATTCTGTTACTTCCTGTAGTCAAGAGCTACCTGAATTCAGCCCTGATATGTAACCATTACTACAGGTGTTGCTGCAAGCTATTCTTGGTAACATGGTGCAACAATAAAGAGGCACAAAGCCTCTTTTCTAGACCTCTACGGTCTAGAAATGTCATTTTAGTCCTGAAAGGTACAAATGCCAAGAAATCTCCAAGCCTTGGAAATTATAACAAGGACATGTCCAAAGCAATAATGTAACCAGTAGATAAGGTTTTCTCTTGATAGATAGTAGTACATAAAAGAAGTAAATTTGGGTTTGTATGTTTTATCTTCTAGAGATGAGCAAGGTAACTATTTTGGTGGCTGTAAAACTATTTTGGCGGCTGTAATTTGTCTCGTGGACCTCCTTTGCTAAGACTGCTTCTTTCACACACCACTGTGCACTGATTTCCTGTTTTACCAAAGCCTTTGCAAACTCTGTAGCTCTAGAAAAGTATGATTTTCTGGTTTGTTTATTTTTCACCAAAAACTTAATATTGAAAGTCAGAATGAGTTTCTTTCACTGAAAGAATATTATGTCCAAGTGCTAACTTGCAATGGTATAACTTCCTTAAAGCAAAAATCTCTTTTCTTAGTTCTGTCCTCATTCATTGTAGAGCACCTACCTCTCCTGTACTTTTCTCTGTCACACAGTCAGACCAAGCAATATGAAAGAGATGTGGAGGGACACAATCAGAAGGGTTGCTAACTGCTGTGGATGTACTGTTTTCATCATAAGCACCTAAGTGTTGTTGAGAGGCGTGAGACTTCTATTGTAAGCTAATTATTTTTCATCAAGAAAGACCATGTGTATGGTGCATGGTTTTGTTAAAGGCCTAGGGCTTACTTCTGTGGGTTTTCACAGTAGTTTTAAGTTTTGTCCTCGGAAGGTCCAGGATCAGTTTGATGCTGTGCCACAGACTGCCTCTCTAACATAGATCTCATACAGAGTAAAATCTACCTTTCTCATGAGTAAGATGGAAATTTTCTAAGCAAAACCAGATTTCTCCTGGAGGAAACTGCATTGTTTGAAAGAGGTTTGTTTGACTGACTGATATCTACTGGAGGGGCTACACAGGAGGGCACAAGCAATCCATGAGGCTTCTGATGTACATACGGGATGACTCATCTCAGTGATACTTTGTGAAAGGACAAGAGGCAATGAACATAAATTGAAATAGAGAAAAGTCCATGTAAATACAAGAAAACAATGTTTTTGCTATGATGGTTGCAGGCTGCCCATGGAGTTTGTGGAGTCTCCGTCTCTGAAGATATTAAAAACCCAACTAGACACAGCCCTGAGCAACCTGCTGTAGCTGATCCTGCTTTGAGCAACAGGGTTGGATAAAATGCTCTCCAGGGGCACCATCCTGCCTCAGTCATTTTGTGGTTCTCTGACTGTTCCATTGTCTTTAGCAAGAGATGAAAATGACAATTGTCATGATGTAGAAACCAAAATAAAGGGTTAAGTGCTATTTTGTAATGGGCGATAATTAAGTTTGTTTTTTCCTTCTTTAAAGGATGCAGTTGAAGTATACACAGTGATGGAATAACTGAGGCATCTTGGACTTTTGCCATCAAATAATCTCTCTTAGATTGCTTACTGTCAATAAAAGCAGTGTGGGAGGTACCAAAATTACATGTTCCAGAGTAGTTGTAGAGCAGAAGAATGATATCAGAATAAATTATTCTAATGAACAGCACTTGTCTAGTTTAACTTTTTATCCTCATTTGCTTCAGACAGCTATGACAGTGCTGCAGTCCTTGTTCTGTCAGTTGAAAAGACAAGTGGGGGAATATGAGAACTCTCATTTTAATTTGATATTGTCCAGAATTTTTACTGCTTCAGTACTTCAATTATGGAGTCCTGTGGCTTACTGGATAAGAAGGAAAATCTCCTCTTAAGACACATACTGTTTCTCTATCCTTGTGGTCACTAACAAAATGCATATGTAGGCAATTCATGGTCAGAGCTCCTAAAATACAGGAACTCAGAGCTATGACAGGCATGACAGATGGCATAGCCAGGTACTGTAGACCTAGTACTTCCTAGAAACCTTTCATAAAGCTCCTGTGGGGAAAGGAGAGAAGGAGCAGGAACATTGGTTTTCACTTAAATGTAGAAAATTATCTTGTCTGAAATGGACTTTTTGCTGCCGAGAAAACTACTGCTTTGCCAGCTTCTGGAAATACACATTATTTTTGCAGTAGTGAAACACTTTTTTTGCAGGTCTGAAAAGGCAAAACTAAGGGAGAAGGTAGAGTATAATGTGTAGGATAATATACCAAACCATGAATTCTGGGATCGATGGATCCATTCTGCCAGTGATTGTTGTTATGTGTGTGCCTCTAACAACCCATTTGACAGAACCAGTGATTCATGCTTCTGTTTCAGGTACCTGCCATTTAAAAGAGAAATAGCCAAAGGATATTTAGTATAATAATTCTGACTTACTTGTTAACATTATTTTGTTTGTACCACAGAAGCTCACTTCTAGCAGTCTGTTCATATTTAATGTTCATACTGTGTTTTAGTATTAAATGTTTTATCTAGTACCTTAGTGAATGCTGTCCTTTTAAAGCCAGGTATGGTATTTTTATTATAGAGTGTGCTCAAGAGCAGAGAGCACTGTGCAGGGAGAGCAGAATTATCTGTTACCAAAGCACCAAAAGATCAAGACTTGATTCAATGAACTTGGCTTTTGAGAGGCAAGACTAAAGGTTTCAGACCACTCTTAATCAACTGTGGCATGCTTAGTCTGTAAATCACTTTTCATTTCAGCTCACCATGGATTTATGAATTACTCACATATGATGACTGTTTTGTCATCAGCCTGTGACTTTAGCATAGAAAATATTTCTGGATCTGCTTTCATAAATTCACTGATGTGCTTTTGTATTAGATTTTATCTCACATGGACCATCCCATTTACTGTATTTGCATTTTACCTATCCAGAGTGAAACCTTGCTTTAGAAGGGCTGTGAAAACTAGGGCTCTTTGCAGCATATTAAAAATAATTTATTCACAACATAGTGCCATTTGGTACCATTTTGTGTCATCTAAATAGTTATAGCCAGAGATAAATCAGAGAATGTTGAATGTATGAGATGTTCAAAATCCAGAAGTAAATAAAAAAATTAACAATTATTCATCAAAATGTAAAAAGAAAAGAGAATCGAATAGGATTTGGAATAAGCTTAGGGTTTGTGATTACAGGAACAGTAGTATTTCCTAAAACATCCTGCATGACCTGACAAATCAGTTGTGCCAAGCATGAGATTTTTTGCAGACATACTGTTAGCAGCTAATGAAGCCCACTCAACACAGAAAACTATTCAAACAAGGCAGTGAAGTCTTTGCCTATCTAAATAGGATCATAACTTAGAGCATAGTCTTTCCTTATACCACTTTTTTAGGGGTATTTTTTAGCTTTGAATGATATAAACTCCCTTTTGAGTGTAATTCACCCATAGAAGCTGCATTTAACCCTTAGCCCCAATAACTAATGCCTTCAGAGCATGAAGTCTTGCCTTGTTTCTTCTCTTCAATGCCAAAAAAAGTCCTGTGTGGCCCAGCTTCAGCTCTTGTTCCAAAAACTGCCTTGCAGATTCCCTGTGTGGTCTCAGCTAGCTTCAAGACCTAGCTGACTAGGAAACAGCAGTCTTTTTGCTTGAGGGCTAAACGTAATTACAGGTCAATACCTTCTCCTGCTGTAAAGAAAACAGTTCAGCTGCTGATTGGCAGGAGGTTTCAAGCTTCCTGAGCTGCCACAGGTCTTCTCTTTACCAGAGGATCAGGATGTCATCCAGAGGGACATGGAGAAGCTGGAGAGGTGGGCCCAGGTGAACCTCATGAGGTTCAACAAGAGCAAGTGCAGCGTCCTGCATCTGGGCTGGAACAATCCCCACTAGCAATACAAGCTTGGGGAGAAGGTGATAGAGAGCAGCCCTGCAGAAAGGGTCTTGGGGGTGCTGGGAGAGGAGAAGCTGGACAGGAGCAGCCAGTGTGTGCTTCCAGCCCAGAAGGCCAATCACATCCTGGGCTGCATCAAAAGAAGTGAGGCCAGAAGATCAAGAGAGGTGATTCTGCCACTCTTCTCTGCTCTGGTGAGACCTCACCTGGAATACTGCATCCA